>AWUE01024774.1:0-14286 GCA_001974825.2 Corchorus olitorius
CTCTCTCTCTCTCTCTCTTTTCTTTTTTTTAATGGAAAATATAATTTAGTTCCAACTCATAATGTCTTTGGTGAAACATTTAAAATGATACCTGAAATTTCTGTCTAGCTATAAACCCATATCTGTCTTCCTTATTCGTACTTGCAATATGACCTTCAGCCTAATTGTTTCAGTTACAAGAGTTAAAGGCTAATCCTGATCGAAATGCAAAAGGCACTGTTATTGAGGCAGGTCTTCATAAATCTAAGGGGCCAGTAGCTACTTTTATCGTGCAGAATGGAACCCTTAAAAGAGGCGATGTAGTTGTTTGTGGACAAGCTTTTGGAAAGGTTGGTAAATTGGAGTCAAACTGTAGATCCTGCTACCATCAAAATTCTCTGCCTACTATACTGCATTAATGCTTAATTTGTGAACCTATGTCTGAGGGGGTTTCCCACTATGTCCATGGTCAGGTGCGTGCATTATTTGATGATATTGGAAACCGCGTTGATGAGGCTGGACCCTCCATACCCGTACAGGTTAGCAAATTATTTGCTTTCGCTTTGTATAAATCCTTCTGTCTTGCCATCTTTGACTGTATTTACCATTAGAGACTTAATGATACTAATCTGATGATCTAAGTTGAGCACGGATATTGAACTGTCTGCAGCTGATTGTAAAATGGTTAACCTTTCAACATTTTGGCCAAAAAGAAAACCTTTCAACCTGCAGCTTGATTACTATATGTGCCCTTGTAGTTGGAAATTAGTGTCACATGGTGTTGGATTGTTACAATTTCCCCCCCCCCCCCCCATTATAATTGAAAGTTTTTGGTAATCTGTTGTTTTGGAATGAAGCCTGAGATTTGCAGTGGATCTAGGCAAGATGTACTTTCTTTATGCATTTATATTTATGATCTTGTAAGTAACATAACAAATTGTTCACTAAGGTTCCTTCAAACTTTATAGTTGTTCATTGATTGTGAGATTTAAACTTCAATTTTAGTGGATTACAAATAGCATCAACTTCAGAGATTCACTTGAGAGCAACAGATTAACAAATCATAATTGATCACCGATAGCTTGATTTAGAAAAGTTCACGGATTTGTGACTCATTTGTACTTCTAAAGCGTTTGTGTGAGGACTTGAGCTATTATACAATTTCTTTTCTACATGGGATTTGTCCCATAATTTCTGTCTTTATCTCGTTACAAGTTTTAAATCATCCTTGGGCCCCATGCAGAGAGGAGGGAGATTAAAGAGGAGGAAAACACATGAAAGATGACATGCATGATTATTTGGTGGATTGTTTCCATGAAGTGGCTTTTCTGAATTCAATAACATGCAAAATTTATTGTTTTTAGGATTATGCCATATTTTGAAACTAACCCTTGAGCAAGTTGACTTTTCCTGTTGAATTTCTATGTTTGATGCATGGTTTCCATATGTTGGCTTTGTAGTCCAATTTTTATAGCATTACTCTAAGTTCAGAACATCCCCTAAGAGAACTGGTATGCATGTCTTCAGGTCATTGGTTTAAATAATGTTCCAATTGCTGGTGATGAATTTGAGGTTGTTGCTTCCCTTGATGTTGCACGTGAAAAGGCAGAGTCACGTGCAGAGCTGTTGCGAAATGAACGTATGTCAGCCAGGGCTGGGGATGGAAAGGTCACACTTTCTTCTTTAGCTTCTGCCGTGTCAGCTGGAAAGCTTTCTGGGATAGACTTACACCAGCTCAATATTATCTTGAAGGTTGATTTACAGGTATGCTCATAAGATTTACATGGGGGACAACAAAATGCAAGCAATGTTATCTCATTCATAACTTTTTAGTTTCAATTAAATGAATTTGAAGATGCATATGCATGACTTGACCTTTCTATTTGGTACATGATGATCTCCTCCTTTTGTTAGGGAAAAAAAAGGACAAGATCACAAGAATGAAATGGAAAGTTAATCTTAACAAAAAGTTAGCCAATATAAACAAAAAGTTAATGACACATTGGGTACATCTGAATTGCATGAGAGTGATGATGTGAGACAAGTGAGGCTGTTGCCCTGTTTTGGTACTTAAAAGCAGAGGATTGTGAGCATAGGCACAAGTGATTGGACTAAGTTACTAGGGCCAAACATAAGAATTTAGTACTTGTCTTCTTTTATGCAAACACCCCCTCCCCCCAACACACAAACACACACACAGAAACCCTATCTTTTCGAGAAAATGATAAACTTGTCTTCGGCAGTTGAAATGCTATCTTAGAAATTCCCTGTATTAATCTTCTTTTTTTTTTTTTTTTTTTTTTTTTTACATTTCTAATATGTTATATCACTGCTTGGTGCTTGTTCTGCGGTGCTGATTCCTTGCAAACAATGAACGATGCTTCAACATTCTTCTTGATGTTTTTCTATCTGTCTCCATTGCGCATTATATTTGCTAAACTGTATTGGTTTTCTACAACTAGGGATCTATAGAAGCTGTCAGACAAGCATTGCAGGTGCTCCCACAAGACAATGTCACTCTGAAGTTTCTCTTAGAAGCAACGGGAGATGTAAGCACGAGTGATATTGATCTTGCATTTGCTAGCAAAGCGGTTATTTTGGGCTTTAATGTGAAGGCACCAGGTTCTGTCAAGAGCTATGCAGATAACAAAGGTGTTGAGATTCGGCTTTACAGAGTTATTTATGAACTTATTGATGATGTGAGGAACGCAATGGAAGGACTCCTAGAGCCTGTTGAGGTTAGTTTACTGTTTAAATTAAATATTTGCATTTTGATGTTGGATTGATGATGACTTACTGATGGAATGAGAACATCAAGCTCTTTGACGTTCCATTCAGTTTATTAATCAAACTGAAATGTGTGTGTCACAGAGAATAGGAAGGATGAATAGGAAAGGGGGTAATGAAGGGACCTTGTGCTTGTTTGGGAGAGTTAAAAGTGAAATGAGAGGGGAATGAGTGGAAACTGTTTCTCTCTTTCATAAAATAATCTTATCCTTAGTTCTTACCATCTGAATGAGCTACAGGCATACTTTTCAACAATTTTACTTGTATCATTTGGCTACATATTTTCTTAATTTGTTGAATGGCTGTAGAAGTATGCCTAGACTTTGACCTCCAGATTTTAAGCAAAATCATTTTGCTTCTGTGTACATAGGAGCAAGTACCAATTGGCTCTGCAGAAGTTCGGGCTGTTTTTAGCAGTGGGAGTGGTCGTGTTGCTGGATGTATGGTAACTGAAGGAAAAGTAGTCAAAGGTTGCGGCATACGTGTCATTCGAAATGGTCGCACAGTCCATGTCGGTGTTCTTGAGTCATTGCGACGGGTGAAGGAAATTGTGAAAGAGGTATAATGTTGATTTTTTGCATTTATGGTTGTAAGTGTTTTTCTTTCACGTACACTTCTGGGGCTTTTCCTAGCCCTTTAAAGAAGATAAAAGATTATTTCTGAAGTTAAAAAGTGAATTGAGTTATGGTTTGTTATGCTGTTCATTTGATTGCCTTTCTATACTTTTGGTAATGAATGGCATGATTGACATTTACTTCAATCTATTTTGTTTACCACTATATTATCCATAATGGTCAGAAAGAATTATTAATTGATAGAAAGATAAAGAGTTGGTGCACTTTGGAGCGTGATATAAATATGCAGCCTGCATAAATATTGGATTGTGGCACGTCTTTCTTTTTGGTTTCTCACATCACTGATCCTATGTATTGTGTATTCTCTGTCCTGATTTGTCTAATGTAAGATCCAGACTAGCCCTATTTGTTACCATGCAGTGTAGCTCAACAAGCCTTTTTCTGCTACTTAAACTCTGGTCGAGGAATATTAAAGTGTTGATCTTGAAGAATTAGTGGAATATGCTAGAGTAGTACTTGCTTTATTGTTTACTGGACATTGTCATGATAATTTTAAAATATTTTATCTCTACAACGGAAGGACAACATCTCTCTCTTCTTGTGGACAGGTAAGCGCGGGGTTGGAGTGTGGTATGGGGATGGAAGACTACGATGAATTTCAGGAAGGAGATATTCTCGAGGCCTTCGACACAGTTGAAAAGAAGCGGACGCTTGAAGAGGCATCTGCTTCGATGGCAGCTGCATTGGAAGGAGTAGGAATTTAGCTGTAGTTGTACAAGGGCACACATGGCTAGATAATTGGCTGATTGTTTCTTGGTGGAATCGACATCCTCATGATAGAGGCATGTATCAGAATGCGGTGTCTCCGCTGCTGCTTTCAGCATCGCTTAATGCCTAATGGGCATGACAGTGTAAGAGTTTCCCCCACACGCATATTTATTTTCAAGTGCGGGATGTTGAGGTTCCGTGCTTGCAGATTTTTGCCTTTGTTGTACACTTTTTTTGCTGTATATATGTTAACACCTCAGTCCAGCTTTGCTTTTGTAAAGACTGGAGAGTGACATTCCACAAGATTCAATGTAGAAAATACCTTAAAAAATTGTATCATTTTTACCCAAAAAGGGGAAAGGAATATAGTTGGAATATGTGGGATAGTGTTCTGAAACGTGCTGAGAGATAGAATCGCATGCATTTCTCGCCGTATACATCTCTAACTCTCCATATATGAGTACTACTGACGTGGAAGCTGAACTTAGTTTTTCTCCATTCATAAGACTCAAACTCGAGATCTTGCATAAGAAGAATAAGTGCCGAATCACTCAGAACCAACCACTTGTTGGTGCAGGTAACACTTTCTTACAATACTAATAATGGGTTTATTATTGCAATTCCCATGGTATAACATATTGAAACCCTTGACCTTCAATGTAATCACTTTGAAGGACTGGGGAAATTATTTAGGCATATGACATGAGTCATGACACTCCCAAGTTGTAGCACACATCTGTCATCTTTAATTTAGTAGGACCTTGATAACCAAATTTTTCCACAAAAAAATCCCTTGATAAACAAAAATGTCTTCAGTTAACTACCACCCAATGCTCTGATGTTCCAACACAGGGGATGTTACTGAATTAATTTCGATGAGAAAGACTTCATTGACTTTGACTTTGACTGGTGCTACTTTCTAATAGTTCCATTTTACTATACTTTTCCTCTATTTTGAAAATTCTGAAGACTTAGTTATAAATGTCCATTATATCTATACCTTCTTATTGCAGAAACATCAAATTATACACTTTTGAGTCAAAATGAGATATTCACCAATCTTTTTCTATCAACAATTCCTTTCCTTGCTATTACTATCTCTAAGTTTTCAAGCCACCCTCTCAGCAACACACTTGTGCTCTCATGACCAAAGTGCTGCCTTGATCCAATTCAAAACCCATTTTTCCATCAGCAAAACTGTTTCTAAAGATTGTGAATACGGAAAGAAATCTTACCCAAAGACCAACTCTTGGAAGAAGGGTATAGATTGTTGTTTATGGGATGGAGTCAGCTGTGACAACATCACTGGTCAAGTAATCAGCCTTGACCTCAGTTGCAGTTGGCTTTATGGCACATTTCCTTCAAACAACACCATTTTCCTCCTTTCTAACTTGCAAAGACTTGACTTATCTTTCAATGATTTCAAGAAATCCACCATTTCTTCCCACTTTGGTCGCTTTTCAAGCTTGACACACCTTGACCTCTCTTCTTCTTCGTTTTCCGGCCAAATTCCCTATGAAATCTCCTATCTATCCAAACTAGTTTCACTTGATCTTTCTGTCGGTAATTCAGAAATTGTTCTACACTTGAAAACTCCACTCTAGACGGAATTGTAGGGAACCTAACAGAGGTAAGAGAAATTTATCTCGATGGAGTTAACATGTCATCCGTGGATCCTATCTCTTTCATGAATCTTTCTTATTCTCTCACAGATCTCAGGCTTACTTTTTGTTATTTGCGTGGAAATTTTCCAGAGAATGTTTTCAACCTTCCCAACATTGAGTACCTCGTTTTGGATGATAACCCAAGTCTCAGTTGTCAGCTTCCAAAGTTGAACTGGACTAGTCCTCTTGTGGTTTTGAGTGCATCTGATACGCCTTTCTATGGAGGATTACCCGAGACCATCGGTAATCTAAAGTCTTTACAAACTTTGGGTTTTGTTAACAGTAATTTTTCAGGAGCAATTCCGACATCATTAGGAAATCTGTCTCAACTTAGTTCCTTAAACCTTCCATTTAACAATTTCAGTGGTAATGTTCCATATTCACTTACAAACCTCACCCAACTGGTAATTCTTGATCTTCGTAGAAACCAATTAGAGGGCCCCATTCCTGATAACCCAAATGCCTTTCCAAATCTAGGATTTCTAGATTTATCTTATAACTTCCTCAGTGGTTCAACACCTTCCTGGCTTTATACCCATCCCAGTTTAAGTTTTTATCTCTTGAAAACAACAAGTTCAATGGTAATATCAAGGAATTTCAGTCCACTCTTTTGAATTACATAAGTTTTAAAATAACTCCTTCCAAGGTACCATTCCAAGCTCAATATCAAAACTTGTGAACCTCAAGCTTCTTGATTTGTCATCAAATAGACTAAATGGTACTGTAAGAATGGAAATTTTCTCAAAGCTTCAACAACTCACCTCGCTTGAGCTTTCAGCTAATAACCTATCACTAATAAGCCCCAACAGCAGTGTCAATTTTGTTTTACCTAATCTTGAGTATGTGTTTTTATCATCTTGTAACATAAGTGTCTTTCCTAATTTCGTAATGGGGTCCAAAGTCTTGAAACAATTAGACCTTTCAAACAATAGGATTTATGGCCAAATTCCCAAGTTTCCGTGGAAAAATATTCAGTTGCTTGACCTCCATTCCAATTCCTTTCAAGGTGATCTGCCAACACTACCACGCAGTATCAATTTCTTTTCAGTCTCAAACAATAACTTGACTGGGGAAATTTCTTGTGTATGCAATATGAAGTTTGTTGGGATCCTCGATTTGTCTCATAATAACTTTTCTGGAATCATCCCACAATGTGTTGGAAACTTTAGCCAAAGTCTTTGGGTTTTGAACTTGAAGATGAATAAATTCCATGGAATCATTCCCTCAACATTTGCAAAAGGATGTGGCTTGAGGAATCTAAACTTGAATAGCAATCAATTGGAAGGGCCACTAACACCATCAATCAGCAACTGCAAAGACTTGGAAGTGCTCGATCTTGGCAACAACATGATAAATGACACTTTTCCTCATTGGATCGAAGCATTACCAGAGTTGCAAGTGCTCGTATTGCATTCCAATCATTTCCAAGGTTCGGTTGTTGCTTCCAAGAACCCTCAATCTCTTTCAAAATTGCAGATTATTGATCTCTCCAACAACTTCTTTTCTGGACCTTTACCAACCAGTTACATGCAAAATTTGAGAGCAATGATGAATCTTGACAAGGGCAAAGTTGCAGCCTACATAAATGGCGGGTATGATTTTTCTATTGCTCTAGTTGTGAAAGGATTGGAGGTTGAATTGGTGAAGATTTTAACCATATTCACAAGCATTGATCTCTCAATGAACAACTTCCAAGGAGAGATTCCAGAAATGATTGGAGAGCTTATTTCACTCCGAGGGCTTAACCTTTCTCATAACAATCTGATCGGAGATATTCCACCCTCACTTGGAAATCTAAGTAGCCTAGAATGGTTAGATCTTTCGTCCAATAAGTTGGATGGGCAAATTCCAAGGGAATTGTTGGACTTGACATTTCTTTCATTCTTCAACGTTTCATACAATCATCTTGTTGGGCCTATACCACAAGGCAAGCAGTTCAACACTTATGAAAATGGTTCGTACCAAGGAAATGAGGGATTATGTGGATTTCCACTCTCTAGAGGTTGCAGCAGCAGTAACAAGCAGCCGCCACCTGCAGAAATGAACTCCCGGCACAAAGAGGATGGGTCAATGTTTGAATTTAGGTGGAAAATTGTTACCATTGGTTATGGATTTGGATTCGTGTTTGGAGTGAGTTTGGGATATGTTGCTCTTCGAATGGGAAAACCCAGATGGTTGATGACCTTGTTCAAGTTGAACAAGTACTGATATAATTCGATCATTTCTTCAGCAAGATTAAAACAGGGGATGGTTCATGTTACATGTGCCTGATTGAGGGATAACTGAGGAGAGAAGATTAATCAAGCTAGTTAAACAAGAAATATCCCATTTTCATTTCATAGCAATAAAGGAATTGTTTTTTCGCAAATTGCAACTATATATATTTCCACTTTTGTATTTTATTGTAATGTATTTACCATATTGTTTGCAACAATAAGCTACTCATCAACCTTTAGTTGTTGGTTGGCTGGGATATATGCCTTTCATTTTCACAAAACCTAATAAAACTTTATTTATTTATTTTTTTGGTACATATAAACTTAATTTATTTCAAACTAAACATAAGGAAATGAAGGGTTAAAATGGGTGTTAGAAAAAAAAGATAAAGAGTGTTCAAAACGTAGAAGATGAGGAAACCCTTTGTTGTTGACCGTTTTGCAGTGCAAGATGCAAGGGGCTAAGTCCAGCTGGGCTTAGCTTCCTTGCCAATGATGGCTTTAAATTCATCATTTCCATTGCAAAATCAGCATGGCCTATTGATGCAGCTATGTGTAATATGGACTGTTGACAAAAGGCAACCCATCGATTTCTTCCAAAATTCCCGCATGTTGCCCAATTAATGCATACAAGGCATCGATATTATTCATTTGAGCTGCCTCCAGCAATTGAACTTCCATGGAGATCAGGATATACAAAATTCGATAAGGGATATAGCAGTCAAAGAGTTGATGATGATCAAATGATATAGTGATATGAGAGAGAACAGGAAAATGGGTGCCCTTATAAATGAAAATTAACCATATTAGTAGTTAATAGATACAAGAAAAAGGATAAAATATGGAAAATTATAAATTGTTCATTCATTAGTGGGCTGCAAGTCAATGTATTAATTGATTTTGTAATGTTTAAGTATATGAAACCTAGCTAGAATGAAGATCAAGTGCTGATTAAGATCACAATTAAACATTTCTTCAAAAAAAAGGCTAATTGCTCAAATAAGGGTCTAACATTTGTCAAAATGCTCAAATAAGGGCCCGATCTTTTAATTTGGCCAAATAAGGGCCTAACGTTATCGAAAATGCTCAAATAAGGGTCCGATCTTTTAATTTGGCCAAATAAGAACCTAACGTTATCGAAAATGCTCAAATAAGGGCCTGCCATCAGTTTGGATGACGCGTAAGAGTTTTTGATGTCAGGTCCTTATTTGAGCATTTTGAAGGCCATTTTAAGAGAGTGATAAAATTTTAACACCCTTAATTTTGAATATGAAAATATATCAAATCAATTAGACTAAATAATGATCTTATCAACTCAGTGATAATCTACGTTGTGGTGACATCTTTATCATCTTTAATTCATTCAGTCCGGTCTAAAGTAGGACCTAATTAAATAACCAAATTAAAATTTTCCAAAAAAAGAAAAAAAAATCCGTTTCTAGACAAAAAGTCTTTAGTTTTTGATGTAAGAAAAAAAAAAAAGGACAAAGACAAAAAGTCTTTAGTTTTACCACCCGATGCTGATGTTCCAACATGGATATGTTATTGAATTAATTTGATGAGAAAGACTTCATTGAATTTGATCTAATGTCTATCAATTATGGACTTGGAACCCAACGCGTTTCCATTTAAATAGAAAATGTTTGTTATTTAAAATAGAGAAATTCTCATTTTCTTCAATCTTGATGGAAGAAATGAAATGACGCAGATACTTCATAACTATCGATCCTTTCTCATTTCCACTAGTTACTGTTACGAAATGGAGATATGAAGAAAGTTTAACCCTTGCATGTCTACTCAATTATTGAACTTCATAAGTGCTTTAATTGACGTATAAGAGTCAAGTCAATTAATATAAAAATTGGAAACCGTCAAACGTAGGGGGTAGCTAGCAATAACTAGAGCAACTGGATATGCAGTTTTCTAAATGACATTTTGAAACTTATTATACTACTGTTTTGTTTCATCTTCCAACATGTCGACTATACACTTCTTCAAAGTATTGACTGGTATTGCTACTTTTTTCTTATAATTATACTAATTATTTTTAATTGTAATAGATAATTTTCAAGACTTGTTATAAATGTCCATTGTTATTGCCTAAAACCTCACATTATACACTCACTTATCTTTTTAGGTGAGAAAGATGAGATATTCACCAATATTTTTCTATCAACACTTCCTTTGCTTCCTATTATTATCTCTAAGTTTTCAAGCTACCCTCTCAGCAACACACTTGTGCTCTCATGACCAAAGTGCAGCCTTGATCCAATTCAAAACCCATTTTTCCATCAACAAAACTGTTTCCAAAGGTTGTGAATATGAATATGAATATGGCAAGAAATCTTACCCAAAAACCAACACCTGGAAGAAGGGTATAGATTGTTGTTTATGGGATGGAGTCAGTTGTGACAACATCACCGGTCAAGTAATCAGCCTTGACCTCAGTTGCAGCTGGCTTTCTGGCGAATTCCCTTCAAACGACACCATTTTCCTCCTTTCTCACTTGCAAAGCCTTGACTTATCTTTCAATGATTTCAAGAAATCCACCATTTCTTCCCACTTTGGTCGCTTCCCAAGCTTGACGCACCTTGACCTCTCTTCTTCTTCGTTTTCCGGAAAAGTTCCCTATGAGATCTCCTATCTATCCAAACTAGTTTCACTTGATCTTTCTGTCGGTAATTCAGAAATTGTTCTGACACTTGAAAAGTCCACTCTAGACGGAACTGTTGGGAACCTAACAGAGGTAAGAGAAATTTATCTCGATGGAGTTAACATGTCATCCGTTGGTCCTAACTCTTTCATGAATATTTCTTATTCTCTCACAAATCTCAGGCTTACTCTTTGTGATTTGCATGGAAATTTTCCAGACAATGTTTTCAACCTTCCCAACATTGAGTACCTTAATTTAAATAATAACCCAAGTCTCAGTTGTCAGCTTCCAAAACTCAATTGGACTAGTCCTCTTGTGGTTTTGAGTGCATCTGAGACGCCTTTCTATGGAGGATTACCTGAGTCCATTGGTAATCTAAAGTCTTTACAAGAACTGGGTTTTGTTAATAGTAACTTTTCAGGACCAATTCCGACGTCATTAGGAAATCTGTCTCAACTTGGTTTTTTGTTCCTTCCAGATAACAATTTTAGTGGTAGTATTCCATCTTCACTTACAAACCTCACCCAACTGAGACTTCTTGTTCTTAACAGTAACCGATTAGAGGGCCCCATTCCTGATAAACCAAATGCCTTTCCAAATCTTGGATATCTAGATTTATCTTATAATTTCCTCAGTGGTTCAACACCTTCCTGGCTTTATACCCATCCCAGTTTAAGTTTTTTATCTCTTGAAAACAACAAGTTCAATGGTAATATCAAGGAATTCCAATCCACTCTTTTGAATTACATAAGTTTTAAAAATAACTCCTTCCAAGGTACCATTCCAAGCTCAATATCAGAACTTGTGAACCTCACTAATCTTGATTTATCGTCAAATAGACTAAATGGTACAGTAAATATGGAAATTTTCTCAAAGCTTCAACAACTCACCTCGCTTGAGCTTTCAGCTAATAACCTATCACTAATAAGCCCCAACAGCAGTGTCAATTTTGTTTTACCTAATCTTGAGTATGTGTTTTTATCATCTTGTAACCTAAGTGTCTTTCCTAATTTCGTAATGGGGTCCAAAGTCTTGAAACAATTAGACCTTTCAAACAATAGGATTTATGGCCAAATTCCCAAGTTTCCGTGGAAAAATATTCAGTTGCTTGACCTCCATTCCAATTCCTTTCAAGGTGATCTGCCAACACTACCACGCAGTATCAATTTCTTTTCAGTCTCAAACAATAACTTGACTGGGGAAATTTCTTGTGTATGCAATATGAAGTTTGTTGGGATCCTTGATTTGTCTCATAATAACTTTTCTGGAATCATCCCACAATGTGTTGGAAACTTTAGCCAAAGTCCTTGGGTTTTGAACTTGAAGATGAATAAGTTTCATGGAATCATTCCCTCGATATTTGCAAAAGGATGTGGCTTGAGGAATCTAAACTTGAATAGCAATCAATTGGAAGGGCCACTAACACCATCAATCAGCAACTGCAAAGACTTGGAAGTGCTAGATCTTGGCAACAACATGATAAACGACACTTTCCCTCATTGGATCGAAGCATTGCCAGAGTTGCGAGTGCTCGTATTGCATTCCAATCATTTCCAAGGTTCGGTTGTTTCTTCCAAGAACCCTCAATCTCTTTCAAAATTGCAGATTGTTGATCTCTCCAACAACAACTTTTCTGGACCTTTACCAACCAGTTACATGAAAAATTTGAGAGCAATGATGAATCTTGACAAGGGCAAAGCTGCAGCCTACATAAATGACGGATATGATTTTTTCTATTGCTCTAGTTGTGAAAGGATTGGAGGTTGAATTGGTGAAGATTTTAACCATATTCACAAGCATTGATCTCTCAATGAACAACTTCCAAGGAGAGATTCCAGAATTGATTGGGGAGCTAATTTCACTCCGAGGGCTTAACCTTTCTCATAACAATCTGATCGGAGATATTCCACCCTCAGTTGGAAATCTAAGTAGCCTCGAATGGTTAGATCTTTCGTCCAATAAGTTGGATGGGCAAATTCCAAGGGAATTGTTGGACTTGACATTTCTTTCATTCTTCAACGTTTCATACAATCATCTTGTTGGGCCTATACCACAAGGCAAGCAGTTCAACACTTATGAAAATGGTTCGTACCAAGGAAATGAGGGATTATGTGGATTTCCACTCTCTAGAGGTTGCAGCAGCAGTAACAAGCAGCCGCCACCTGCAGAAAAGAACTCCCTGCACAAAGAGGATGGGTCAATGTTTGAATTTGGGTGGAAAATTGTTGCCATTGGTTATGGATTTGGATTCGTGTTTGGAGTGAGTTTGGGATATGTTGCTCTTCGAATGGGAAAACCCAGATGGTTGATGGCCTTGTTTAAGTTGAACAAGTACTGATATAGTTCGATCATTCCTTCAGCAAGATTAAAATAGGGGGTCACTTTGTTGATCATCAGTAAAAGGCAAAATGGAGATGGAGGAGAAACAAAAGTGCAGTATACGATAATCTATTTTTCACTTTTGAAATCTGTATTTCATAGGCAATTATAATCAAGCAAGTCTGTGTTTACAACAATATTTCTACCTTTGTATTGCTCTTTTACCATATTGTTTTAAAATCCAACTTTTTGTTGTTGACTGGGATATATATGCACTTTCTTTACACAAAATCTAATGAAGCTTAATTTGCTTAACAAAAAATGAAGAAAGTATAGTAGAGATTGAAAGTTATAAATAAAAAAACATTAAAATATAAAAGGAAAAGACAAAAAAATTATTTCTACCAATGATGTGCTTAATTAACATGACAAGGAAGTTGGGGCAAGTGAGGTTAACAAGAAAGAAGATAAGGATATTGTTTATAAGGTCTCTGCCTCTCTGGTCTCTGGATATCAGAAAACCAAGATGCAATTAAAGTCTCATCTTTCTACATAACACAGAAACTTCACAATAATTAATCTTTCTTTTCCATTCCACCAAATGGTTGTCGTTTATGTCAGACCTTGCATTATATTCAAAGTTGAAACCCCGGTCCTTACGTTTATACATTACAATGCTAGATGTTCCAATATATATATATACTAGTTAAAGCACGTGCGCTGCACGTATGTTAATAATTGATAAATCATATATTTCACACATGCGTACTTTTCATTTTCATAAATTTTGATTAATTAATCACCAAAATCTGGTCATTTAGTTTACAGAGATTTGAAATAATTAATCTCATTGAACAAAAAAAAAAACTTAAATTATTATACAATTATGGTTATCTTCAATAATGAAGGAAGGTTATAAATTTTCTTATTTGAATTTACTAAAAAAACTACAGGGCTATTAAGAATGAAAGTTAAACATTAATCAATTAAGAAGGTTATCGATCTCTGATGAAAAAAAAAACGAATAAGAATAAGATTATCAATTTCCTCATCAAGTTATCAAAGGTTTTTGAATGTTATCAATAAATTCAGTAATTAACCTTATACTGTTAGTAATTTTAGTAGCCTTTTATCAATAATGGCATTTGCCAATGTTCTTCTTTAAGGTTGTTAAAAAAGTTATAAAGGTTATAAAAATTTTTATAGTATAAGGTAATTTAGTAACCTAACATCTTTAATAAATTTAGTAGCATTTTATCAATTTAATGAGGAGTATAATTTTCATATCTAAGATTAGTAAAAAAAGTTGCGAAGATTATAAAAAA
>AWUE01024775.1:0-55341 GCA_001974825.2 Corchorus olitorius
ACATTCAATAACATCACTTTTCAATACAAGAAATCTATATGCAGCACTATGTTCAGCATAACCAATAAACAAACAATCAGAAGTTTTTAGAACCTACTTTTTCTTTTTTCTTTATATCAGGCCAATAACACTTTAGCAAGACACCCCCACACTTTTAGATATTTTAAGTTAGGAGCATAGCCTTTCCATATTTCATAAGGGGTTTTACCGGTTTTCTTATAAGGAATCCGATTTTGTACATGACATGCAGATAACAAGGCTTCACCCCACAAATTATCATGAGCATTAGAACTAACAAGCATAGCATTCATCATTTCTTTCAATGTTCTACTTTTCCTTTCAGCTACACCGTTTGATTCTGGGGAATAAGGGGGAGTGACTTCATGAATTATGCCTTCCTTTTCACAATAATCATTTAAAAGAACATACTCACCTCCTCTATCTGATCTAACCCGTTTTATCCTTTTATTCAATTGGTTTTCAACTTCAACTTTGTATTTAAGAAACATGTCAAAGGCTTCATCTTTATGCTTTAACAAGTATACTTAAGTAAAACGAGAGCAATCATCAATAAATGTCACATAATATTGTTTACCACCTCTAGACATGCATTGTTTCATATCACCTAAGTCAATGTGTATTAAACCCAACAATTCAGTTTCTCTATTTACAGAAGCACATGTCTTTTTAGTCAATTTCGTTTCAGCACATATCAAGCATTTATCAAACAATTTACCAATATTAGAAATTAAACCAAGGGATTGCGTTTTCTTAATATAAGATATACTAACATGTCCTAATCTAGCATGCCATAAATCCATAGAATCAACCATATAAGCAGAAGAAGATGCATTTCCATTCATAATAACATTAACGATGTTGAGTACAAAGAGTCCCTGATTACAATAACCCTTCCCCACAAGTACATTATTCTTGGTCATGACAATCTTGTCAGACTCAAAAGAAACCTTAACACCCACTTTTCCCTAAGAGTGAAACAGAGATTAGATTGGCCCTTATGTTGGGAACATGCAGCACATCCTGCAGGGCCAGGGTCTTGCCCGAAGTCAGCTTGAGAAGAACTTTCCCTTTACCCTGAACTTGGGCAGCTCGGGAATCACCAAGGTAAATGGTTTCTTCCCCTTCCCCCACAGTAGTGTAGGAGGTAAACGCATCTCTGTTGGCACAGATGTGCCTAGTAGCCCCAGAGTCTACTATCCACTATTTCACATTAGCCACAACATTGGCTTGGGAAACAACTGCAGCAATGATGTCATCAGGTTCATCTGCCTCAACCAAGTTAACTCTTGGCCTGGCAGGTCTGTCATTTCCCATTTTCCTATTTCTGCATTGGGCTGCATAGTGGCCAGGCTTGCCACACACAGAACAAGTATTCTGCCTCTTGAAAGTGGGGTTAGTCATTTTGGGCTTGAAATCAGGTTTCTTGTTTTTGTACCTTGGTTGTTGATGTTGAACAAGGTTGGCTTTGGTGGCGATTTCCTTGGCTTTGTTTGCTTGAATTTCCTTTCTGGTAGTTGCCTCGATGATGATGTGAACAATCAGGTCTGCAAGCGATAGTTGTTTCTGCTTGTGTTTGAGTTGTTGTTTGTAGTCGTTCCATGACTCCGGTAGCTTCTCGATCAGGATCCCAGCAACGAACTCCTCTGGAAGCTCAATGTTCTCTGCCTTCAAATCATCTACCAGCTTGTGGTATTCATTAATATGCCCCTTGATGTCTTTGCCATCAATCATTTCCCAACGGTAGAAGTTGCCAATAACAAACTTCTGTTTGCCCACATCCTCAGCAGTGTATTTCGTAATCATGGACTCCCAAATCTGTTTGGCTTCCTTGTATGGACTGTAGACATCGAAGAGCTCATTAGATAAAGTGCTAATGATGGTGTGTCGGCATACCTTATTAGCATGGGTCCATTGGTTAAGAAGGCTGTCGTCAGTGGGCTTAGCATCTGTTAGAGCAAACACCACTCCATGCATGTCAAGAGCAGAACAGACCCTCTCCATCCAGCGTCTGAAGTTGTTGCCATCGAATACTTCAATTTTGGAGATATCTGGAAATGGTTTGGCGAAGGTAACAGGCGCCGGAATAGGCAAAGGAGTAGCGACATTGTTGGATGTTTGGCCATTTTTTTGTGGCAGCAGTAGACTCGGCGATGGTTGGAGAAATGGTTTCGTTTTCCTTGGCCATACTCTTTAAGATTGTTGTTAAAAAAAAACTTCCTGCAGAAAATAGTTAGTACATAAATCAAAAATTGATCACAACCTGAGTCGCCTGTTAGGCTGCCCTTAAAGAGTATTTCCGGCCTTCCAATGGTGCAGGAAGTTGTTTGCTGGTTACTCCCAGGATAAAACAGGTCCTCTGCTTCAATTGCACCAAAGAAGCAGGATCTCAGGAACAAGAAGAGAATAAACGCAGCAGCAGGAGGAAGAGAGGGGAGAAAGAAAACTGATTTGAGGTGTTTTTTCAAGTCTAGCAAAGCAGGGTATTTATAGGAAGAGAAGGGGAGGTAGTTACTTTTTTGGTGCTAAAAATATGGGATGTGGGAAGCAAAATAATATCTGATAGTTGGTGCCATAATATCAGGGAAATCATGCTAACAAAATTTTGACTTGGTGCAAAATCAAGTTAACGTTGCAACTGGATTTAGACTTGGTCAAAATGGAAAATGAAATCTGAAAGATTTGATTCAAAGCTTCAAATGTCTTTTGAAATATCTAAATATATTCGTTATATTTCCAACAGGAAGTTGGGGCAAGTGAGGTTAACAAGAAAGAAGATAAGGATATTGTTTATAAGGTCTCTGCCTCTCTGGTCTCTGGATATCAGAAAACCAAGATGCAATTAAAGTCTCATCTTTCTACATAACACAGAAACTTCACAATAATTAATCTTTCTTTTCCATTCCACCAAATGGTTGTCGTTTATGTCAGACCTTGCATTATATTCAAAGTTGAAACCCCGGTCCTTACGTTTATACATTACAATGCTAGATGTTCCAATATATATATACTAAATATTATTTGAAACACCCAATGAAATTACTAAAGGCTCCAAATCAGGATTGATGAGGAACCAGCATTTTGTCCTTTTTTGTCTTTTCACACTTGGTAAATTATAAAAATGTCCAAACTAGATTTTTATCTTTCCTTTACCTATTTGGTCATTTTGGTAATTGCAAGTCCTTTGGAACCGTTTTGGAAAGTCATTAATGTAGACGTATTTATTGTTGGGAGAATTCCTCTTTAGTGTATTGAAAAGCTAAATAATCCATGATTGGTGATATAGAGAAAATTAATCCTTCATCTATACTAACTATTTTTTTAATTAAATAGAATTTTGCATTAACTATATAAAGAAGTGGAATTAATAGTTACTTAGTTCAAGTTCATTTAGAATGACTTAAGACATGCAATTATTTTCTCCAATTAGCATAGACTTTAATTTTTGTGATACTAGATAAAAAAAAATAGGTTAACCATTTAGATATTGTATGTTTTTAAATAGTAGACATTATATAAGCAAGTTTTACAATTTAGATGATATAATATTTTTCAAGTAAATACAGTTTTCTATTTATAGATTAATAGTTACTATTTAGAAATATAATAAATTTTAGATCATGTTGTAACTTTAAAACATTTTTTCAACATTGAGCGATTCCATTCAATAGAAGTAATTCTTAAACAATCCAAATTTTTTAACGTTCGACGCGCCAGCGCGAACCAAACCACTTGTATTGAATTAATGTGATGAGCAAGACTTCATTGACTTGACTTGAGAGAATTAGAAAAGTACATACCTAAGAAAAAAATGATGGATTAGTCGCAAGTACAAAGGGCTTGAGGAAACTCTTGCTAAGAAAAAAATAACGTTCTACTTTGCACCCTCCGCTTACAGTAGGACAAACGGCTCACGGTGTCCGACATGGTATGACATATGTACCAAAAATGACAAGTAGCAGGTCACGTGTTCAAAAAAGCACACATGGCACGTGTCATTCTTGTCCATGTGGCATGCCACGTCAGATGCCGTGACGGATCCGTTTGTCCTACCGGATGGAGGGTGCAACATGGCACAAAAATAAAACTTTAGGGTGGGTTTTGATCAAAATAAAAAATTAGATATAAAGTTGCAGTCCGTACAAACTTAAGGGTGTAAAGTGGCATTTATGCCATTTACAATTTGTAACTTTGTTGCTGAATGAATTACTTGCTTAGTACACAGAGACTGATTTTATTTGATGATAAACATTTTTACATGTAAACAAGAGCAAGTATGTGCCTGCTCAAAAGGAAATAGCACTTCTAACGACCGTATGCAATTGCACGATTTAAACTTTAAATTATTAAAACGGAAAATGACATACAAAGAGCCAGCCACCGGTATCAAATTGATCAGAGATATAGTCTGTAGCAATTATTAGTACTTGGAAATAACACAACACACACTAATTATTGTACCGAAATGGAACTAACCGCAAATCGTTTTTGATTCGGATAACTGAAGAGAACACCTCAGTGGTATCAAATTCTTCAGGCTTCATCCCATTGGGGAGTTTCCAATCAAAATGGTAAAGTAAATTTGCAAGCGTAAGCTCAACAGTGGCCATACCATATGACATACCAGGACACATCCTCCTTCCAGCACCGAATGGGAGTAATTCAAAATCCAACCCTTTGTAGTCAATGGAACTATCAGCGAATCTCTCTGGATTAAACTTGTCAGCTTCATCCCAAAGATTTGGATCCCTCATAATCGCAAACACATTGACCATGACCCTAGTTTTTGAAGGTATTTGAAATCCGCTAATCTCACAAGCTTCCATGGCTTCTCTGGGGAGCAATAATGGCCCTATAGGGTGAAGTCTGAAACTTTCTTTGATAACTTGATTTAGGTACTTCAATTTTCCTAGCTCTGATTCATTAACATAACCTTTCTCACCAAACACTTGCCTCACTTCTGCTTGTGCCTTTGCCATTACTTGTGGGTTTTTCACCAATTCTGCCATTGCCCATTCTAGAGTTATAGCTGATGTTTCAGATGACCCTGTGAACATATCCTGTTATCATAGCATACCATTGTATTAATTTCAATTTAGCAAATTAGCACTAACAATTTTGAAGATATATACACGTATCTAAGGATAAATAGTACTCCTTCCGTTATTTGTCCCAAAAGGAAATCTCATTTCAAACGTCAACAAAAAATTACTTAGAGGGCGTTTAGTTGGGGGTAATCTTTGATCGTTTGTGGTGATCTTGGGCGATAGTATCATATTACCCCGTTTGGTTTGCAGATCACCCGTGGTGATGTTTGGTTGCACTTTTTTTGTGTGTGGTAATTTGGATTATCCCTGATCACCACTCTAAACCCAGGTAATCTTAGATCACCAGTCATAGGGGTGATCCTAACCAAACACCCCCTTATTTTTCTATTATAGGCTTAGTTAACCATACTAACTTTAGCTTATTCCAATAGAACTTTTAGGATAGTTTTGTAAAGAACTTAAAATATTCAACATTCACTCCAAACTTTTCCCGAGTGTGTGTTGTATTCTTAGGACCTAGTGAAACTCAAAATCAACCAGATTAACAAATGAATACGAAATTATGGCAAAAAAAAGAAAACACAAATGAATATGAAATAAATAGTATTTAATGGGTAAAAAATACTGACCAAGATAAGGGCTTTCATACTTGTATTTGATAAGAAACTTTCTCCACGCTCCTGAACATTCAAAAGAACCTGTACAAAATCTTCTTCTTCTCCTGTGGACCTGTCAGCCTTATGTTCGTCAATGATGCTTTCGAGTATGTTATCCACCTTTTTATGCAGCCTCCTGCATTTAGGCCTCATCTTATTGATCAGATGGAGGATTCTAAGCGAAGGATAAAGATCAACAACACTAAGACCTGCTAGCAAGGACACAATTTCCGGGACAACGTTTTTGAATGTTTCTTGGTGCTTGCATTTACCCCCAAAGGCTGAGTCTGAGACTAATGCAATCGACGTAGAATACAACATGTTTCTCAAGTTAATTGTCAATCCTTCCTTTTCCGAAATGCTTCTAACCAAATTCGAAACATGTTTCTCCCTTGTTCCTCTAAAGGATTGAACACGTCTCGAGTTCAAAAGCTCGGCAACACATACTTTTCGCATCCACCTGCGGTGGTCTCCACGCGCGAAGACAAGGTCTTGAAAATTGTATGTAATGGTCTCCGCGGCGTAAAGATAAGGCCTCTCTGCGAAATTTGCATCTTGGTCTTTCATCACTTGTTTGGCAGCTTCGGAAGAGGTAATTACAACTGTTGGGACTTCCCCAAGTTGCAAAAGCATAACATGGCCATATTTCATGGCCAAATCTTGGAGAGAACGATGAGGAAGGTTGCCAAGAAGGTGTAAGTGTCCTATAAGAGGCCATTTTCTTGGACCTGGTGGGAGATTGATGGGTTTATTAGAGTCTTTGGGTTTGGAAGAGAATTTCCATTTCCATGCAATGAAGAGAAAGGTTAAAACTATGACAATAAAGTAGGAAAGTTGGTCTTCCATGTTTTAAAAAATGCCTTTGATTAAAGGGAAGCATCTCATCTCAACAAATATATAGAATTGGAAATTGATCTCAATTTTGTTTGTCATAAGTCAACATGTGCTTTGTGGTTGTGGTTGTGGTATACAACATTATCTTATCATCTTTAATTTAGTCCAGTCTAAAGTAGGACCTTCTTGATAACGATAATATTCCACACAAAATCCCTTTGTAGACAACAATTTCTTCACTTAATTTCCACGCGATATGCTGATATTCCGATACAGGGGATGTTTTATTGAATTAATTTGTTAAGAAAAACTTCATTGACTTGGAGAATTAGAAAGATCAATACCTTTATTTTTAAGCACATTTCCGAAGGAACGTGATTGATATGTGCAACTATTCAAAGGTCTCTAATGTGGGGTTGAACTTTACATAACTGAATTCTTTGGCTAAATACTCTGTTTTAGGCCAAGAAGTCTTCTGAGACCAAAAAAGTCTTTAAAATGTATGGAATTTAAAATAGCGAAGTTCCAGCTTTCTTCAATCTTGATGAAAGAAATAATGCAGAAACTTCATTAACCATCGTTTCTGATTTTCATCAGACATCAGTAATTGTTGGAAGATTGAGATATGAAGAAAATTCAACCCCTGCATCTGTCTACTCAATTATTGAAACTCATTTCTATCTCAAAAGTTCTTTAATTGACTTGAAAGAGTCGATTAATAAAAATTGCAAACCATCAAAGACGACCGGAAAGCAAAGGTAGGGAGTAGCAAGCAATCTCCAATAACTAGAGCAACTGGTGGAGGATACGAAGTTTTCAAAATGCCATTTTCTACACGCCAAGCCAAGCCTAGTTATAAAGTTATTACTGCTACTTTGTTTCATCTTCCAACTTTCTAACTATACTCTTGAACTCATTCACAACAATCGTAAGAGACGGGCTTGAATCTTCTTGCTTTAACATTGACTGTCGATTCACACTTCCTCAAAGTTTTGACTGGTGCTACTTTCTGATAGTTCCATTTCATGTACTTATCTCTTACTGATAATTTGTCGCATGTTCCGCATGTTCCATAAGTGGTGTTTAAGTTTTGATTGAAACATATTTTAAGTTACATATTATGCAATATGATGTCACTTTTAATTCTGAAAAGATTAAATTTCTCTAAATTTTTACAAATTATTGAGAATAAATTAATCAATTTTTTGTTTCATATTTTTTTGAACTAATTTCTAATTAAATCGAAACAAGATTTAAATACTTGTAAAAACAAATCCTTAAATAGAATATGCCTAAAATTTGATTAGATAATATAGATATTTTATGGAATCTCGGCGACAAAAATCATGCAAAACTGAGCCGGGGACCTGAAACACTTTTTAGCCAAAAACCCATGATGGTAAAAATAACTCGAAAGATTTTTCCTCAATTTTTGGCAAAAGTACTCATAAAATATATATAATTCAATGCCAAAAAGATTGGAGGATTTTCATGTTTTAATATCGTTTTTATATTTTTTCTAAATTAATTCAATTAAATCGAAACAAGATTCAGATGCACATAAAAACAAATCCTTAAATCCAATGCGGCTAAGATTTTATTAGAAGAATAAAGATATTTCAAGGAGTCTCGGCGCCAAAAAATCATGCAAAACAGAGTCGTGGCCCTGTAACGCGTTTTTAACCAAAAACTGTGATGGTTAGTACATGATTTCAACTAAAATTTTACAAAAATTGATCCGAAAGATATTCTCTCAATTTTTAGCTAAAATATTCATAAAAAATATATAATTCGGCATAAAAAATATTGAAGGACTTTTAACGCTTCTAATATTGTTTTTCCTATTTTTTTCCGAATGAATTTCTAATTAAATCGAAACAAGATTCAGATGCTCGTAAAAATAAATCCTTAAATCTAATGTGCTAAGATTTGGTTAGATGAATATAGATATTTCAAGGAGTCTTGACACCAGAAATCATGCAAAACTGGGCCGGGCCCCGGAAAACGTTTTTAGCTGAAAACCGTGATGGTTAGTACACGATTTCGGCTAAAATTTTGTAAAAATTGACCCGGAATTTTTTTCTTAATTTTTAGCCACAATACTCATAAAAGATATATAATTCAACGCCAAAAAGATTGAAGGGCGTCTCACGCTTCTAATATAATTTTTCCTATTTTCTTTCAAATTAATTTTAATTAAGACGAAACATGTTTTCAAATGCTCGTAAAAACAAATCTTTAAATCAAATGCGGCTAAGATTTGGTCAGATAAATATAGATATTTTAAGGAGTTTTCCACAAAAAATATTGCAAAACTGACCCGGGGCGCCGGAACGCGTTTTTAGCCAAAAAACTATGATGGTACACGATTTCGGCTAAAATTTTGTAAAAATTGACCCGAAATATTTTCCCTCAATATTTAGCCACAATACTCATAGAACATATTAAACGCCAAAAAGATTGGAGAACTTTTTATACTTTTATTATCGTGTTTCATATTTTTTGAATTAATTTCTAATTAAATCGAAACAAAATTCAGATACCCGTAAAAATGAATCCTTAAATCCAATGTGGCTGAGATTTGATTAGATGAATATCTATATTTCAAGGAGTCTCGGTGCCAAAAATCATGCAAAACTAAGCCGGGCCCATTGAAACACGTTTTTAGCCAAAAACCGTGATGTAATATACACGATTTTGGATAAAATTTTGCAAAAAATGACCCGACAAATTTTTCCGTCAAGTTAAAATACTCATAAAATATATATAATTTAACGCCAAAAAGATTGAAGGACTTTTCATGCTTTTAATATCGTTTTTCATATTTTTCTGATTTAATTTCTAATTAAAGCGAAACAAGATTTAGATGCTCGTAAAAACAAATTCTTAAATCCAATGTAGCTGAGATTTTATTAGATGAATATGGATATCTCAAAGAGTCTTGGCGCCAATAATGATGCAAAACTTAGCCGGGGCCCCGGAACGCATTCTTAGCAAAAAACCGTGATAATTATAACACGATTTCGGCTAGAATATTGCAAAAATTGCCTCAAAAGTTATTTCCTCAATTTTTAGCCACAAATACTCATAAAAATTATACAATTCAACGCTAAAAAGATTGAAGGGCTTTTCATGCTTCTAATATCGTATTTCCTATTATTTTAGAATTAATTTCTAATTAAATCGAAACATGATTCAGGTGTTTGGTTTACAAATCCTTAAATCCAATGTGACTGAGATTTGGTTAGATGAATATAAATATTTGAAGGAGTATTGGCATCAAAAATCATTCAACACTGAACTGGAGCCCCGGAACATGTTTTTAACCAAAAATCGTGATTTCGACTAAGATACACTATTTGGATTGGATTTGCAAAATCCAAATTTCTTGTTTGGAAACCAATAAGATGAGCTGAATTTGGATTTGGCAAATTCGGCCCAAATTTAATATAAGTCCAAAATATAAGAATTTCAAATTCTCTTTTAAACTTGGAATTTAACAAATCTCAGCCCATCTCTCTTAAAATTAAAAAATATTCTACAAACTTTTTTTTTCCTCCCAAGATGCCCGACTCCCTCAAATCAGAAACGATCGGTGCCTCTGTTCTGTAAATTTGTGTGATACTCTGCTGTTGATTGTCTCCAATGGTTGCTTTCTCGTTTCTCAAGTTTTAATTGGTAAGATTTAATCTCTATTTTCTCCTTCTTCATCTGTTTTTATAGGTAATTTTCAATTTTTTTTCTTCTTCTTTTGATCGATAATTGGTTTTGGTGAAAGGTTTAGGAACGGAGATTACGTTGACCTGTTTAATTTGCTTAACCAGAAATGAAGAAAGTAGTAGAGCTTGAAAGTTATAAATAAAATAAAAATTAAAATATAAAAAGAAAAGACATAATTAATCAACATGGGGCAAGTGAAGTTAACAGGAAAGATAGGGATGTTAATAAGGTCTCTGCCTCTCTGGTCTCTGGAGATCAGAAAATCAAGATGCTAAGTCTCATCTTTCTACATGAGAAACAACACAGAAACTTCACAATAATCTTTCTTTTCCATCCCACCAAAGTTGAAACCCCGGTCCTTACGTTTATACATTACAATGCTGATATTCCAATATATATTGAATTAATGTGATGAGAAAGACTTCTTGACTTGACTTGAGAGAATTAGAAAATTACATACCTAAGAAAAAAAATGATGGATTTGTGTCCTTTAGGGTTAAGGGTTGTCCTTCGGGGAATAGTTTTTTTATATTAAATACGAATTTAATTTAGAAATGAGATATGTGTCAACCTGAGTCTAAATGCTTACATTAATTGACAGTGTATTGAATAATTATCCTTGTTAAAATGTCTCTATAAGCTCTGTTTTAGGCAACTTCCCTTTATTTTCGATGCAGTTGAAAATAGCCTGGTAAGGTTCCATCCACGATTGGAAAATTACACTCAATCATAGGACCTGCATAACCATATTCATTGAACGAAAACTCTCCTTTCAGACTAGAAATTTTCTGGTCTGTTTAGTAGATAGCGGAAGTGATGTTATAAAGATTGTCTCTATTCTCATCAGTTCTCTTAAACAATCCTTTCTAGCTTTTCCTCTTTCTTTGTTACAATACTCAGAATTCTTAAAGAGACAAAGATGATACTAAAGCAGTTTGTTGTCTTAATTCTCTTCTTGTTCTTGCATCTTCAATTTCATTGCTCCTTGTCTCTCTCTTTCAATTCCTCCAATACTTCACCACAACTTTGCCGCCCTGACCAGAGCTCTGCCTTAGTCCAATTTAAAAACTCCCTTTCAGTCAATTGCTCTGCTCCTTTCCTCTGCTACGATGATAAGATATCATCCTGGAACGAGAGTATGAATTGCTGTTCATGGGATGGGGTAATTTGTGACACTAAAACTGGCTATGTGATTGGACTTGACCTCAGTTGCAGCTGCATTAGCGGCGGCATCATTTCCTCCAATAGCAGTCTTTTTCACCTTCGCTATCTGCGCAAACTTAACCTTGCTTACAATGACTTTAGCTTATCTTCCATCCCATCTGAATTTGGTAAGCTATCTAGTTTGACTCATCTCAATATCTCTTTCTCAAAATTTTCGGGCATAGTCCCATCTGTAATCTCTTGTCTTCCAAGACTTACCTCACTTGATTTATCTTCTAATGTTCGACTGAAATTTGAGGGGTATAGTGTTGAAAAATTTCTAGGAAACATGACACAAATAAAAGACCTTTCTCTTTGTTCTGTCAATATGTCTTTGGTCACACCAAGTTCTTTTCTTAACATCTCTTCTACCGTAACTACTCTGTGTATTGGTGGTGAAAATGGGCCGCGACTCGCTAGGCGAAATCCTTGAAGATGTTTTCCGCTTTCCACGCCTCCAGAAGCTCGTGTTGGAGGGTACTGACAATTATAAACTAAGATTTAACCTCCCAAAGACAAATGAGTAGTCCCCTCAAGTCACTTGAAATTTGGTTTGCATATTCCCTAGGTGAGGTTCCTGATTCGATTGGCAATCTGAGGTCCTTGGAGGTATTGCATATTCATGATTGCAAGCTAAACGGGTTAATCCCATTGTCTTTAGGAAACCTCACGGAACTCACCTTTATAGATCTTTCAAACAACGTTTTGGAGGGACAGATACCGGACATTTTTATAAACCTTACCAAACTGTCTTATTTGTCTTTGAGTAGTAATAGATCAAGTGGGAATTTGCCATTCTCAGCATTCAACCTTCCACAAATTGTATATCTTGATCTTTCAGCAAATAAACTGACGGGTCATCTTCCATTTCAGGTTCGTGGCCTATCACTGCTAGAATTCCTCATATTAGCTGATAACATTCTGAACGGTAAAATCCAATCCTGGTTGTTTACCCTCCCTTCTTTGACTCTTTTAGATCTGAGCCATAACATGCTTACTGGTCCCATTGATCAATTTGAGCTTCCTGTTTCATTGGGGCCTACCCATATAAATTTGAGAAATAATAAGTTACATGGTCCGATTCCAAGTTTTTTCTTTCAACTTGTGAACCTCACTCGTCTTGACCTTTCATCAAATAAGTTGAGTTGCATTTTTGAGTCAGACAAATTTGTAAAGCTTTACAATCTTGAGGAGCTAGATCTTTCAGACAATGCTTTACTATTCTTGAACAACAGAAGCAATACCAAATATACCTTGCCCAATCTTTTCTCTCTAAAATTGTCTTCCTGCAATATAAGTGACTTTCCTGATTTTGCAAGAGATCTTGAAGGTTTGCTTGAGCTAGACCTTTCCCACAATAAGATAACGGTCATCGAGGCAGATATGTTCTCAAAGCTTAAGAATCTTGCTTCACTTGATCTTTCCCACAACAATCAACTGTCCTTCAGCACCACCAACAACAATGTCAGCCTTGTCCTACCTAATCTTTTTTCAGTGTCGCTGTCTTCTTGCAACATAAGTAAATTGCCCAACTTTTTACCAAGCCTTGAGAATTTGTTTGATCTTGACCTTTCTAACAATCTTCTTACTAGCCTAGAGTATTACCCCTGGAGGAATGTGGGGTTTCTTAACCTTCGTTCCAACCTGCTGAGAGGGCCACTTTTACTACCACCCAATTCCATAGAAGTTTGGTTAATGTCAGACAACAAATTATCAGGAGAGATTCCTTCTTCTGTTTGCAACTTGAGCTCACTTGGAATTCTTGACTTGTCTGATAACAACTTGAGAGGAACCATTCCGAAATGTTTGGGTGCACTCAATAGCCTCAATATCCTGGACCTGCAGAGAAATGAATTTTATGGAGATATCCCTGATTCTTTTGTTGAGGGAAATATGTTGCAGACTATTAGCCTCAATGATAATGGTTTTGTGGGGCCATTACCGACATCCTTGCGGAATTGCAGTCAGTTGGAGGTGCTAAATCTCGGACATAACAAGATCAACGACAGCTTTCCCCATTGGTTGGGAGCTCTTCAACAGCTACAAGTTCTTGTCTTGCGCTATAATGGATTCCATGGTCAGGTGGTACTTGATTATGAAACTCCATCGCCATTTCCGAAATTACAACTCTTTGACCTCTCTCATAATGGCTTCTCTGGTTCACTACCAACATCTTTTCATTGTTTCAAAGCTATGATGGATTTGGATAATGTTGGCATGGGATATGTGGGTGACAGATTTGTACATTACCGCGATTCTGTGGTTGTTGCAATGAAAGGAGCAGACTTCCAACTTGAGAGAATTCTGACTACTTTTACAACCATTGATATGTCCAGCAACCAATTTGGTGGGGAAATTCCACAAACACTCGGAAAGCTCAATTCTCTCCAAGTGCTAAATTTTTCCCACAACAGGCTAACAGGTTACATTCCTTCGTCAATGGGGAATTTGGCATCTCTCGAGTCATTAGATCTCTCCTCAAACAAACTTGTTGGAAAGATTCCTCCCCAGTTGACTTCATTGAGGTTCCTTGAAGTCTTGAATCTTTCACAAAATCAGCTTTCCGGAGTCATACCTTTGGGAAACCAATTTGATACCTTCCGCAATGATTCCTATGGTGGGAACTTGGGGTTGTGTGGATTTCCATTGTCAAAGAGTTGTAATAACAAGAATGAGGCATCCATTTTTCCTGAGGAAGATGATTCTGCAGCTGCATTTCCTTGGACTTTTGCACTGATGGGATATGGATGCGGATTGGTGTTTGGATTATCTTTTGGATACATCATATTAACAATCCGGAAACCAGAATGGCTTGTAAGGAAGGTTGAGAAGGCGGGCTTCAAGCTGAAGAAGATATATATGAAAATTGAATAAGAAATTCTTTTGAATTAAGAAGGTGATGCTCTTTGGTGCCTGATTGCTGCAGAATACCCTTTTCTTTGTAAAACTGTCCTGTACTACAAATAATTTAATAACCAATGTTTTTGAAGTTTTAGTTTTTGAAATTAATTAGTAAGTTAATTTTATTTGTCCATCCTTTTTTAGATGCTTCCAGCTAGCCACATGCCATGTAATTGGAATACTACCATACTACCAGTTAAATTTACCAATAGATATTTATTAACGGAGTGAAGCATTAAAAGGAAAAATGTTACAAGTTAGGTAGGCGATAGATTTTCCATTTTTGCATTTGCTATATGGAATCAGTTTATTTGGTTAATACTTTGATAATGCTCTGTTTTGAAATTTTTATTTCATATATGGTAACAATGGGGAGCATCTCTTTTTCTTGATGAAACTATGCAGAAACCACCACCACCCATCTTCCTTCTATTATCCATATTGTGAGATTCAAGCAATTGTCTATTTCGGCCAAGTCTTGAACCGATTACTGGTGCAAGATTGAGATATATGAAGAAATTTCAAACATGTTGACTTGATTACGACTTGGGAATCAAGCTTTTCTATGCAGAAAATGTTGGTTTAATTTGTAAACAATGGTGAAGTTTCGTATTTTTCTTGATGAATGAAACAACGTATAGAAGCTTAACAACACATATATCCTTTCTCATCCACAAATTAAATAAGATATTATCTATCTCCACCTAGTTTTTTAATGGTGCAACTACGCTACCAATTGGGAAAATTATTTAGCCATGACATGACACTCCAAGTTATGGCATACAACATCTCTATCATCTTGAATACTCTGTTTTAATTGAATTAATTCGATGAGAAAAACTTTATTGACTTGACTTAGAGAATTAGAAAGATCAATACCTTAAGCACAATTCCGAAGAAACAAGATGGATGTTTGCAACTAAATTCTTTGGCTAAATACTCTGTTTTAGGCCAAGAAGTCTTATGAGACCAAAAATATCTTTCAAATGTTTGGTATTTAAAATAGCGAAGTTCCAGTTTTCTTCAATCTTGATGAAAGAAATTCTGATTTCCAGCAGACATCAGTTATTGTGGGAAGATTGAGATATGAAGAAAATTCAACCCCTGCATATGTCCATTTCTATTTCAAAAGTGCTTTAATTGACTTAAAAAGGAGTCAATTAAAAAAAAAAATTGTAAACCATCAAAGACCGGGAAGCAAACGTAGGGAGTCAATTATTGGTTATAATAATTAGTAGAAAATTTTTGAAGACTTGTTATAAATGTCCATCATCTATGCCTTGTTACTGCTTAAACATATCACATTATACACTTATCTTTTGAGGGAGCAATATGAGATATTCACCAATCTTCTTCTTCTATCAACAATTCCTTTGCTTCCTATTATTATTATCTCTAATAAGTTTTCAAGCTACCCTCTCAGCAACACACTTGTGCTCTCATGGCCAAAGTGCCGCCTTGATCCAATTCAAAAGCCTTTTTTCCATTAACAAAACCGTTTCCAAAGATTGTGAATATGGCAAGAAATCTTACCCAAAGACCAACACCTGGAAGGAGGGTATAGATTGTTGTTTATGGGATGGAGTCAGTTGTGACAACATCACCGGTCAAGTAATCAGCCTTGACCTTAGTTGCAGCTGGCTTTCTGGCACTTTCCCTTCAAACAACACCATTTTCCTCCTCTCTCAATTGCAAAGCCTTGACTTATCTTTCAATGATTTCAAGAAATCCACCATTTCTTCCAACTTTGGCCGCTTTGCAAGCTTAACGCACCTTGACCTCTCTTCTTCTTCGTTTTCCGGCCGAGTTCCCTATGAAATCTCCTTTCTATCCAAACTAGTTTCACTTGATCTTTCTGTCGATTCAGAGATTGATCTACTCGTGAACTTTGAAAAGTACACTTCAATTCTGACACTTGAAAAGTCCACTCTAGACGGAATTGTAGGGAACCTAACAGAGGTAAGAGAAATTTATCTCGATGGAGTAAACATGTCATCCGTTGATCCTAACTCTTTCACGAATCTTTCTTATTCTCTCACAAATCTCAGTCTTAGTTTTTGTGATTTGCGTAGGAATTTTCCAAAGAATGTTTTCAACCTTCCCAACATTGAGTACCTTAATTTGGATAATAACCCAAGTCTCAGTTGTCAGCTTCCAAAGCTCAATTGGACTAGTCCTCTTGTGGTTTTGATTGCATCTGATACGCCTTTCTATGGAGGATTACCCGAGTCAATTGGTAATCTAAAGTCTTTACAAGGTCTGGGTTTTGTTAATAGTAACTTTTCTGGAACAATTCCGACATCATTAGGAAATCTGTCTCAACTTGGTTTTTTATTCCTTCCATATAATAATTTTAGTGGTAGTATTCCATCTTCACTCACAAACCTCACCCAACTGGTACTTCTTGTTCTTGATAATAACCGACTAGAGGGCCATATTCCTGATAACCCGAATGCCTTCCCAAATCTACGTGATCTACATTTATCTGATAACTTACTTAGCGGTGAAATACCATTTTGGCTTTATACCCATCCAAGCTTAAATTTATTAGCTCTTGAAAACAACCAGCTCGTTGGTCATATTAATGAATTCCAATCCAATTTTTGGGACTACATAAGTTTAAGAAATAACTCCTTCCAAGGCACCATTCCAAGCTCAATATCAAAACTTGTGAACCTCACTTTTCTTGATTTGTCATCAAATAGACTAAATGGTACAGTTAGTGTGGACTTTTTCTCAAAGCTTCAACAACTCACCTGGCTTGGGCTTTCAGCTAATAACCTAACACTTATAAGCTCCAACAACAGTGTCGATTTTGTTTTACCTAACCTTGAGTATGTTTTCTTATCGTCTTGTAACATAAGTGTCTTTCCTAATTTCGTAATGGGTTCAAAAGTCTTGAAACATTTAGACCTTTCCAACAATAGGATTTATGGCCGAATTCCCCAGTTTCGGTGGAAGAAAAATATTGGGCTTCTTGACCTTCATTCCAATAACTTTCAAGGTGATCTGCCAATGCTACCCCACAGTATCACCTCCTTGTCAGTCTCAAACAATAATTTGACTGGAGACATTTCCAGCATATGCAATATGAAGTTTCTTGAGATCCTCGATTTGTCTCGTAATAACTTTTCTGGAATCATCCCACAATGTGTTGGAAACCTTAGCCTAAGTCTTTCGGTTTTGAACTTGAAGATGAATAACCTCCATGGAATCATTCCCCCAACATTTACAAAAGAATGTGGATTGATGTATCTGAACTTGAACAGCAATGATTTGGAAGGGCCACTCACACCAACAATCAGCAACTGCAAAGACTTGAAAGTGCTCGATCTCGGCAACAACATGATAAACGACACTTTCCCTGATTGGATTGAAGCATTACCAGAGTTGCAAGTGCTCGTATTGCATTCCAATCATTTCCAAGGTTCGGTTGTTGCTTCCAAGAACCCTCAATCTCTTTCAAAATTGCAGATTATTGATCTCTCCAACAACAACTTTTCTGGACCTTTACCAACCAGTTACATGAAAAATTTGAGAGCAATGATGAATCTTGACAAGGGCAAAGCTGCGGCCTACATAAATGGCATGTATGATTTTTCTATTGCTCTAGTTGTGAAAGGATTGGAGGTTGAATTGGTCAAGATTTTAACCATATTCACAAGCATTGATCTCTCAAAGAACAACTTCCAAGGAGAGATTCCAGAATTGATTGGAGAGCTTACTTCACTCCGAGGGCTTAACCTTTCTCATAACAATCTCGTTGGAGATATCCCACCCTCATTGGGAAAACTAAGTAGCCTCGAATGGTTAGATCTTTCGTCCAATAAGTTGGATGGCCAAATTCCAAGGGAATTGTTGGACTTGACATTTCTTTCCTTGTTCAATGTTTCATACAATCATCTTGTTGGGCCTATACCACAAGGCAAGCAGTTCAACACTTATGAAAATGGGTCGTACCAAGGAAATGAGGGATTATGTGGATTTCCACTCTCTAGAGGTTGCAGCAGCAGTAACAAGCAGCCACCAGAGATGAGCTCCCTGCACGAAGAGGAGGGTTCAATGTTTGACTTTGGGTGGAAAATTGTTGCCATTGGTTACGGATTTGGATTCATATTTGGAGTGGGTATGGGATGTATTGCTCTTCGAATGGGAAAACCCAAATGGTTGATGACCTTGTTCAAGTTGAAGAAGTACTAATATAATTCGATCATTCCTTCAACAAGATTAAACAAAGGGGTCACTTTGTTGATCATCAGTAAAGGCAAATTGGAGATGGAGGAGAAAAGATTAGACAAGGCGTGCTTCGTGTTACAGGTGCCTGATTGAGGGATTACTGAGGAGAGAAGATTAATCTTGTTAAACAAGGGGATGCTATGCTACATTTTCATTTTATAGCAATTAATTAGCAAGTGTTTGTTTCCTACTATATATTTTTCCACCTTTGTATCGTTTTTAGTTACCATTGTTTGGAACAATAGGCTGCTCAACTTTCGACTTAATACCCTTTTTGCCCCTTGAATTTGTAGCGTTTGGACATTTTGTCCCCAGAATTTCAATTTTGGACATTTTACCCTCTAAACTCTCAATTTTGGACATTTTGCCATTTCTCAAACGATTAAACAGCTCCATCATGTCACTGACGTGGCCAAAATGATGACGTAGCATTGCCACGTCGAACCAAAACCAATGACGTGGCATTGCCACGTCGAACCAAAAGTGCCACGTGGCATTGCCACGTTGGCGACATGATGGTGTCATTAGTCTAATCGCTTGAAAGGGGGCAAAACGTCCAAAATTGAAAGTTCAGGGGGTAAAATGTCCAAAATTGAAGTTCAGAGAGCAAAATGTCCAAATACTACAAATTGGGGAAAATGGTACTTGTTCCCTCAACTTTCTGTTGTTGGTTGATGGGATATATATGCTTTTTTTTTCTTTTTCATAAAACCTAACAAATCTAAGAAAAAAAAGTAATGCAAATAATTTTACCGAAAAAAATAAACGACCATATAAACATTTATTTTGAAAAATATATTTGCACATCACAAGCTGTCTCCCAGACATTCAAAGATAAAGTAAAGAAACAACAGTGAATATATGCATTTCTTGTTTTAAAATCTTTATTTTTCATAGGCAACTATAATCAACTCTTTGGTTTACAACAACCTTTGTATTGCTCTTTTACCATATTGTTTTAAAATCCATATTATTTGTTGTTCACTGGGATATATATGCATTTTCTTTACACAAAATCTAATGAAGCTTTATTAATTTGCTTAAAAAGAAATGAAGAAAGTAGTAGAGATTGAAAGTTAAAAATACAAAAAATATAAATATAAAAGGAAAAGACATAAAATTATTTCTACCAATGTGCTTAATTAACATGACAAGGAAGTTGGGGCAAGTGAAGTTAACAGGAAAGAAGATAAGGTCTCTGCCTCTCTGGTCTCTGGAGATCAGAAAATGAAGATGCAATTAAAGTCTCATCTTTCTACATCAGAAACAACGCAGAAACTTCACAATAATTAATCTTTCTTTTCCATTCCACCAAATGGTAGTCGTTTAAGTCAATCCTTACGTTTATACATTACAATGCTAAATAAACCAATATATTGAATTGAAAGACTTCATTGACTTGACTTGAGGGAATTAGAAAAGTACATACCTAAGAAAAAAATATGGATTAGTCGCAAGGATCCAAAGGGCTTGGGATACTCTTGCAAAAAAAAAAAAAATTATATATTCACCCATATCTTTATCCTATCTTATTTTACTATCTTATCTTACTATATACTATACTATACTATACTATACTATATACTATACTACTATATAAAATCACGAACTCAAAAATACTAATTGGGAAATTTCATAAATACCCTTAATGTTATAATATAATGATTTTTAATTAGTATTCTTTTTAGTCATTAAACTTCTTTATTAATTATGGAAAGATATTTTAAATCCATAATAATAATTCTATTTTTGGATATTCTAAATCCATATATTAAATTAAAGAAGATTAGTATTTAATAAAATTTCAATATTAAATATTTAATAAGCAATAAGAAGAAAAAGACGCCACCTCATTAAAAATTAAAATAAAATTCTGCTAAGCCCTTGAATGTAAATATTAATAACCTTTCAATATTTTTTTTTGAGAAAACCCTTTCAATATTAAATTAGATTAAAATAATTAATGTCAAAATTTTCATAAGAAATTTCATTTTCCATCGTCTCTCCCAAATCCAATTCCAAACCTCAATTCTTCAAAATTTCCCCAAGCCTCTCCTTGAATTTTATAAATAAGGATTGCTTCGGATGTTTTCTATGTAGCTGGGGTTTTGGTAATAGCTTCTACCATTGATGACAATATGTAAATCTGCATCTAACAAATCTGTCACCAAATATTTTATGGCGAGGCAATAAATCTGTGTAAAAACTAAAAACATATTTGAGTTGTGTTCTTATGATCATTTTGAGCTTTTACTTTAATTAAAATAAGTGGATTGGCCCGTGCTGACGCGGACGTTCAGAAATCTACTTCTTTAAACAATTTTCTGTTTGAATTAAATTGTTTGATGCATAGGAAAGTTCGATACCTTCCCCAATGATTCCTATTGTAGGAACTTGGGGTTGTGTGGATTTCCATTGTCAAAGAGTTGTAATAACAAGAATGAGGCATCCATTTTTCATGAGGAAGATGATTCTGCAACTGCATTTCCTTGGACTTTTGCAATGATGGGTTATGGATGTGGATTGGTGTTTGGACTATCTTTGGGATACATCATATTCACAATTCGGAAACCAGAATGGCTTGTAAGGAAGGTTGAAAAGGCGGGCTTCAAGATTAAAAGATATGGAGTATATGAAAATTGAATAAGAAATTCTTAGGAAGAAGGTGATGCTCTTTGGTTGCTGATTGCTGCAGAATACCCTTTTCTTTGTAAACTTGTCCTGTACTACAAATAATTTAAGATCCAATGTTATTGAAGTTTTAGTTTTTGAAATTAATTAGTAAGTTAAATTTTATTTGTCCATCCTTTTCTAGATGATTCCAGCTAGCTACATGCCATGTTATTGGAATACTACTATACTACCAGTTAAATTTACCAATAGATATTTACCACCAATGGAGTGAAGCATTAAAAAAGCAAAATGTTACAAATTAGGCAATAGATTTTCGATTTCTGCATTTGCTATATGGAATCAGTTTATTTGGTTAATACTTAAATAATACTCTGTTTTGAAAAATTTATTTCATGTATGTTAACAATGGGGAGCTTCTCTTTTTCTTGATGAAACTATATATGCAGAAACCACCACCACCCATCTTCCTTCTATTATCCATATTGTGAGATCAAGCAATTGTCTATTTCGGCCAAGTCTTGAACCAATTACTGGTGCAACAGATAGATATATGAAGAAATTTCAAACTTGTGTTGAGTTGATTACGACTAAAGAATCAAGCTTTTCTATGCAGAAAATGTTGGTTTAATTTGTAAACAATTGTGAAGTTTCGTATTTTCTTGATGAATGAAACAACGTAATATATCCTTCCTTGTAGAAGCAAAATACCAAACACAACCATCTTTTATTTAATTTGAAAACTCACTCGTAAAGAACAAGAACAATTTAAATGGAGACTCCAACACACAAACACGATATTTTTACAACCCTAACTGGATTTCACTAGAGGCATCTTTTGGGCAAATTCCCAAGCCTCACATACAACCTTTTAACACAACTTTTTTTTAGTCTCACCTAAAAGGCTAAAACCCTAAAATTAACTCTCTATTTATACTAGAAAATACTAAAACCCTCATGGATCCACTAAATAAAATAACTCTTAATTAAAATATTAAAACCAACTAAATGACAAAATACCCGAAATATTATTGGTCTTGGTTTAACTCAAACATAACCTCCCTTAAACCAAGCTCTTCATGATCCATGAACCAATGCCATCAATCGCCTGAATCTTCAATGCAATTGTTGTTGCTGTAGTCAAAGCATGCAGCATCTTCTTCTTACAATCAAATTGGATCCTCATCTTCACACGAGGAACTGCTTCATCTTCAAACTTGTCAAACTGTTTCTTAATCTCAAAAATTGATCCATACTCATCCATTCATGATGAAAGAAATCAGAACCAAATTCTTTCATGTTTGTTCCTTCACCTAAAAATTCCATACCAATAAATCCAGACTTCAAAATTTTCTCAATCCCCAAGAAATCAACAATTTCTGTTTCAACCTTATCCAAACTAAAAATTTCAGCCAACTCATCATCAAGTAAATTTTCTTCTTGATCCACATGTGCAATTGCATCAACAACACTATCTTCAAAAAATGTTTTTCTAAACAACCCATCAAGATCAATTTTTGACAATTTGAAAATTTCAGCAGAAAATTTCGCATCCAAACAAGAATTCCACAAACCAAGATCTTCAACCTCGATTTTTGATAATTGAGATATTTTTTCTTCATCAAATATTTTTTCCTTCCCATCCACAAATTTGTCATCCAAATCACAAGTTTGATTAGAATATGATTGAAGCAAAATATCCCAGGCCTATTTTGACGACTTCGCGTTATAAATCTCATCCGAAACCGACATTCCAACACTCAAATTCATTCGAACATAGGTAAGAGCCAAACGATCTTTATAACAAAGACTTAACAATTCTTCTTTCTGCGCATCTGTATCAGCTGGTATAGTAAATCCAATGGTGGAGCCATATAGAAGCAAGGGGGGCCATGGCCCCCCAATATTTTCAAAAAAATTTATTGAATAGGCATCTAATATATAAAAGAAATGTTAATTTTTATGTTTGGCCTACCAAAAAAATAAGATGGCCCTCCCAAAAATTATATCCTATGAAAATTATAAATAATTTTTAGTTTCTTTATTAGCTTAAAAAAAATTATCTCACTTTAAAGTCAAGCCCATACACACTCATAACTCATTTCAAAAATAAAAGCATGCACCCTATCCATCACTTCATTACCATTATTTCAAATAAGGTTTATATTCATTATTATCATTGTAGTCACTTTATAATTTATAAACTTCTAAGAAATGATGTTGGTCCCGTAGGGCAGTACTAGAGGGGGGTGAATAGCACTTCTTCAAAAACTCTTGAAGCTTATGCAGCAATTCAACAAGAATGATGACAACAGCTTTTGTACTTAGTGACACTAATTCAAACCCTGCTGTTAGTGCGAGCAATACAATAAAAACGACAGCAGATTCTGTTATCTTCCAGTGGCATTGATTCTGAGTTGAACATCAATCATGAAGGTTTGTATATGACTAGGAGTGTAACTTGAAATCATTAGAGGATAAAGAAATGAGTGGTTTGGTAGGAAACTCTTCAAGGCAGAGGTGTGTTTGAGTAGGAAAAGACATAAGGAAATACTCAACAAATAAGAGAAATAATAGAGTTGTTGAAGCTTTTAGTGAGAGCAGAATTCAACTTAAGGGTTTAGAGAGTAGACAATGCAAGCTCATTTATAGAGTTTCGGTCCTCCATGACCTACGTCCTCTACCTTGGCTATTCCCACCAAGGATTTCAATCAATTTACTAAACCGATGAAGTTAAAGACCTTCACCAAGCCAACACAACCGAGCCATCCAAGCTCTTACAACCAATGAAGTTGCGGGCCTTCATCACGTCGTTTCAATGAAGTTCACGGGCCTTCATCATGCCGTTTCAATGAAGTTCACGAGCCTTCATCACGCCTTTACATGTTGAGCAAATCCCATGCTCCATACCCAAGCTCCCTAGCTTGTTGAGTGTCTTCCCAACACTCTCTAACTCAAGCTAATACAAAGGGAAGATGTGTACAATGATCCTAAACTGATCTCATTACACATTTTAAGTTCTAAGAGGTTTACATAAAAATATAGATTATAAACACACTAAACCTCAAGCCATAAACCAAGGGAAAAAATGATAGGAGTGAAGAATACTTGGTTTAAAGGCCATTTGGAGAGTTTGGCTAAGTTCTACCCTTTAAATATTGTCTCTTCATGCTTCTACATCATTTGAACTTGTATATATATGAAGAAATAGAAAACTAGCCGTTTCTAGCCTTTTCAGACCGTTCTGGTGCGACTGACAGCGAACTAGCCGTTATTTTGTCGTTTTCTGGCACTGAAATTTAGTCTGTCAAAGACTGTCTGTACAGTCAATTAGTCACACAAACTTTTGTGCTCCAGTTAGTCCCACTAATTTTTACATAAATTTCCATCAAAAATTTGTGTAGACTTTCTTCATGCTGAGTGTATTGGGACTAAGTCTTCTGACTGTATTTCCACGTTAATGACCATGACTCTTTTCGCTCTTTATTGCCAATGTATTGAAGATTTGAATTATGCTTCCATGTCCGATCTTCATCTTCATAGTTGTAGCGTTAGTCCCACTTACATAGGCAATTACGATTGGACCATTTACTTCTCACGAAGCTTCTCATTCTTTTTTCCATGCTTCATGTTTCTTCAAAAGTTCAATTCCATTCTTCCACTCATGAAGCTTTCCAACTTAAATCCTTTAAGCCCTTGATGAGAAAGCTAGTAATCCACAAGGCATCCAATCTAGTCGCTTCTTGCTTTGCTTGACTTTCTCCACCAAGCAAGGCATCTAAAGAGGCTGTTAGTGCAGTCAATAATATGCTAATATTGTACCTGTACACTTAGGAGCTTTGTTAGACTTAAATGAAGAGAATGTTTTGTTATCATCAAAAACACATGGAGTCAACAAATGAAAGATAATGTTATAGTGAAAGTTCTCTAGTTGAAATTAAAGAAATGGTCACCATTCTATATTTTTTCATGTTCCATTAGGAAGGGATGTGTTGTTACATTAATCCTAAATTTGGAAAATAAGTTGTTTATATTTAGTTGAATTTGATGTGCATATATCAACGGAGACTGAAAATTAGTTGGATTAATTTTAGATAGAAATTAAAATTGAAAAAACCATATTGTTTTGCTATTTTATGTCATGATATCATTATCACTCAAAAGTTTTTGGGGGTACAATCCTCGGTAATCACATTGAATCTCGATTAGTTTGGAGTTAAGTCGCATCAGACCACAAATGATGACAAATTTTTCCAACATCTATTTTCTTTTGAGTTATAATGATATCATGACATAAAATAGCAAAACGATATGGTTTTTTCAATTTTCAATTCTATCTAAAATTAATCCAATCTCATACCCGAGATCTTCGTTAAAAGCATTAAGTACCTTCACTCGACAAAATGAAAATTTACATACACTTTCCTCTTGGCTGAAATTTTAAATAGGTCCCTGAACTTTGCCATAAATCTCAAATAAGGACACGAACTTTAAAAAAGGCCAAATAAGGGTCCCAACTTTTCGGGAATGCTCAAATAGGTTCATTATGTTAATACAAACGAAGCGTGAGTTACACCATAGAAAAAGCGCGTGAACAAATAAGAAATTGATACACGGCTTTTATTTTCAAAGAAAACAATGTGTACCTTAATTCGAATGCAATATCTCTTAATCATAGTTGACACTTTGATGATTTTTTTTGCTTGATATTTTGCTTGGTTTATTGCTTGACATGTGGAGTGGCTAACTTTTAGTTGGTTATAAAAGCTATGCAAAGCTCTCTCAATCTTCATCATACTAAAAACCACGGCTTCTTTTCTTTTACCATCATCCGCCACAACTACTTCTAACATTACCATTCCCACTTCCTTTGCCTCTTCAATACTTCCAAGAACATCCCAACTCTCCATAGCTAGAAAGCAAAAGCCTAAGTTCATCCCAAGAGTAGTATCATGCAAATCCACTAATGGTGGTGACCAAAATCCTTACTCCCAAAAACACCGAAAAATCTTTTCTCTTAAATAGATTTGATAGAAGAAATGTTCTTCTTGGCCTTGGAGGTCTTTATGACCTTAGCCAGGCACAAGTCTTTATGCCCCCCCCCCCCCCAAGATCGAAATCCTGGCTCCGCCACTGCTTCACCATATCGGCATTGGTGAAAGCAATTGGAGGTTTGCCTTCTTCTTCATCCTTAACCTTCCTTGAAATAAGCAAGGCCAGAAATGCCCTCGCAAGTGCTTCCTTCTTTAAAACATCTACAGTTGTCGATCTCAACACGACCTCCACCTCCTCCTAAAGATTAGATTAAATTGTTAAGTCTTGGACCAAGAAAACAAAAAAAAAAAAGTCAGAGATAAATCAAAGAAAATCGAAGGCACTGACCAATTTTAGACCAACGAGGCGGTCAAAACGCACAATTGCAGGTGTCGGTACTTCGTCTCCTCCGAAGTAATTGAATCTCTCTTCTTTCATGGTCTCAATTGCTTGAAGCCTGAATCTACAAGAAGAGGATGACACAAAATGCTTCCTTGGAGCTATCCTCATCTGAGCCGAGGCATGGAGCAACCGTTGTTCAGATTATCTTCTGTTGCCATTACTGACTTCTTTTCTTGAAATTTCTTTATTGGTTGTTGATGATGAGAAAAGAAAAAAAGAGAGAGATAAACAATGATTTCTTATAACGGAAGAGGTTATATACAGTTAGTTACATTTGGGGCTGTTATCATTGTTACTTTGTTAGTTAGTTTTCAGAATTGATTTTCTTTTTTTCCCTAAAGCTCAATATAACATTGAACGAATCAGTTGAGTGGAATTAATGCTATTTGAGTTAGTTGTTAATTTTTGCACATAAATTAACATCGGACGATTTCGAAATTGCGTAATTATGTGCAAAATTAGTTGTTACTCCAATTTTACTCAAATCCTTGGTAAATTAATTTGGTACTTCAATGAAGTGACTCAACATGATTCTATATACCTCGAAATGCAATCTAATCAACTATACACACAGTTCCTACTTAATTTGGCTTATTAGACATATTGCCTCCTAAACTTGTAAAAAATGGACAAATTAGTCATTTTATGGAAATTTGTGCGGCTCCGTTAACAATCGGACGAAAATTTAACGAAATCTTACCAATTTCGAGGGAAAGTCAACGATGTTGGTGGTTCACTTAATAGACAGCCGGATCCCGGCAAAAACTCAACCAGCCACTGGTTTTGGAGCTAAAAATTTAATCAGGAAAGAGCTATACTTCTTGCTCAATTCCCATAGATGGTGCCATTGTTGATGCCAAATTGTTTGTTGTCCAACATCGAAATAGAAAGAGCTCTGAGTGGCTCGCAAGAGAGATAACCGTGAGAAGAGGGCCGTCGGGTGTGTCCTGAGGGGACCCTCTCCAACGATCAAGTTAGGAGGGTCCTATGTGTGTAGAGAGTGATTTGGAGAGCTTTAAGAATAATGAAATATAATGAGAGGATGGGCCATACATTGACTATTTATACCTTTTAAATGGGCCTTGGGCCTTGATGGGCCTCTTCAGGCTAATGGGCTTTTGGGCTATGCTCACCAATTGCCCCCCCCTAGTCGTGAGGGCGATTATAAAGTTGTCGAACGAGTGACTTGTGTTCTCCATAAGATAGTGCCAAATGAGACATCCAAGGTGTTATGAGAGATCCGGAGGCGTTCTTCGTGTGGGAGTACCAAATGAGATATTAAGGGTTTCTAATGAGGTGTAGTCCCCCGAAGTGTGGCTATCGTATGCACATCGCTTTTTTTTTTTCTCTTCAACTTTTTCATGGAGGATAGTCGTGGGGTGTGCTACCCAGTTGATGGCCTTCAGAGGCGTCTTCTTGCCTTTGGGCATTCTTCGTCGTGGAGATACGTGACGACCACTTGATCTTTCATTCGGGGCTTTCCCAAAAAGAACGAAGGGACCTCTTAGAGGCACTTTGGATAGCCGATGTGTGTTATATGGAGCTCAAGAATGATCAATCCGGTGAAAAGCGGTGTGCTTGAAAGCATTAGATCAAAGTGTCGTTCGGTCTTATGGCCCGTGGAGTCTTATTGCCGATAGTGAATGATGTCGATCGACCACTTTGCCGAACTGGGGGTTTGCATCGTCGTAGATGATGTCGATCGACCTTACTGCCCAACTGGGGACTTCCAGTTTTAACCGAGAATAATGGTCGAGTGGTCTTATTACCCGAGTGGAGGATGCCTAACTGGGTCTTATGGTCGAGAGTAATTGCAATCGATCTTATGACCCGACTGGGGGATGCCCAACTAGGTCTTACGACCGAGAATGATGGTTGATCGGTCTTACGACCTAGTAAGGAGACTTAAAGCCGAAAGTGAATGCCTATCATGGGGTCTTGCGGTCGAGAATAATCTAGAGGAAGCTCCAATGCGTTATAACATAAATTAGCATAAATGTTAATAGTCGATGAAATATAAGTAATGATAATATGATCAACATCAAGTAAGAATTTCTAATATGTCACGGCGATCGTACGTATGTAAGGCATGCTTCGATTAAATATAGAACATATGCGATCATCGAAATTGAATGATGCTTGTACAACAAGTGCTAGGCATATACTACCATCGATAAATAATACTCCCTCCGTCCCATTTTATTTGTCCATCTTTCCTTTTTGGGATGTCCCAAATTATATGCCACTTACCATAAATAAACAATAAATTTATATAAACTCTCAAATATATCCTTACTTTCTACCATATCACTACACAAAATCCAAAAAAATCTTACAAACACCAAGGGCTATATTGGAAATCAATAAAATTCAATCCACTTTCTTAAAATTTGTGAAAGTCAATACATACCAAACAAAATGGGACGGAGGGAGTAAAGCAAATAAGCATATTGAAATGATACTTTGCATGATCATGTTAGTCCAATTTATGCATATAGATCATGGAAAATATGGCATATCATTGGTGCATAATTATAGAGAATGAATTGACTAAATCTGATATCAAGATCCGAAAACCCTTACAAAAGTTTCATTATTGGGTTAGCCATACACTTCACATGGCACCTAAAGCCATGGGAATCGTTCGGAGATGTCATTGAACCGGTCAAAAGCAAACTGAATCAATATATCAAAAATTTTGATCTGAACCGGTCTACTCAACGGTCTGGGCGATCAGAAAAAGTCAGCCTGATGATGTGGCCACAGCATAACCCGATCCGATTGGCCTGACTTTGCTGACGAAAGCTTGATGGCGTTAGATCTGATGACGTATGCTAATTAGAAGCTGTCACGTTGCAGATCTGGATGCAAGGATGAATGTTGGCATGTGGAATGGGGGAGTCAGCGCTGTTTGCTGTGAAATTTCATATGCGGTGGTGTAACGTTGCCCCTAAATTGTTGTTGGTGGCGGTGTAGTGAGATGGTGGCCGGATTTACGCAGATCTAATCCGACAGCCACAAGGAGAAAGAGAAAATTGTTGGGGATGCTTACAGAGGTGGAACTGGTTGAAATTTCTGCCATAGGTTCGTTGTGTTGAGAGGATTCTATGGTGGTGCTAGTGTTGGAAAACGACGACTAGTTTTTCGTGAATCTAGCTCAACAACTGCAGGAAAAGAAGAGAATTTCGACGGCACATGCGGCCCACTCTGGCTGCGAAACGGGATGAAATTTTGACGGTAGACTCATCCAACTGAGGGAAACCCAATGGTGGTGATGGTTCACCGAATGGACGGCCGAACTCCGAAGAAAACTTAAAAAACCATTATTTTGGAGCTAAAAATTTAATCAAGAAAGAGCTAGACTTCTTGCTCAATTACCACAGACGGTGCCATTGTTGATGGCAATTCGTTTCGTGGCCAACATCAAAATAGAAAAAGCTCCAAATGGCCTGAGCATAGTTATTAGATTCAGACCGGAGATTGACCCGATGGAGGTCTCGGGTCATAGAGTTAATGGTTCAACCGTTGGGTCAATTGTTGGTTTAATATTATATATATATTTATATATTTGATCCTTATCTTATAAAATAATATTCACTTTTATAAACTTACACAAAGTTAAATACTTGATCTAGTGGTTAACGTGTTTTAGTTCACCCACAACTAAGGTTCAAATCCTATCAATAGCTTTGAAATTTAAAACCACCAGGTTGATTGGGTTTTACTCGGCCAATTGCATATATGGGTTAATAAGAGAATCAGACTGGTCCTATGTCCAGTTCACTGGTTCGTCATTCTGATCCGGTTCTAATAACTATGGTCCCTATGGGACGTTCTCCGACAGTCAAGTCAGTAGGGTCATATGTGTGTAGAGAGTGAGTTGGAGAGCTTTTAGCTAATGAAACATAATGAGAGCATGAGTCATAACTTGACTATTTATACCTTATAAATGGGCCTTGGGCCTTGATGGGCCTTTAGACCATGCTCAACAAAACTTAATCAATTTGCTTTAAAATTCGCACAAAGTGGTAGGGATCGAAAGTTAATAGAACATGCTTCAAAGGTTTGGGGTTCGGGTCTTGTCAGTGATTCTCGCTGGTGGGTGATCTGTAAGTACCACTTCAAGTCCTCCATGAGGCATGTGGTATGCCCTGACCCTGAACTAGGACATCCTTTCCTGACCTAAACTTTTTTTCCAAAAAAAATTAAATAGAACAAGATTAATAAGAGATGCTTGATATTAAATGTGCCTAATTTGGGGATCACTTTCTTATGCATACTCTCTGTTCACTGTTTTACTTTTTGGTTTTATATGTGGGGATCAGGTGGAAGGAGTGGAGTTCAAACCCTGATACTTTGATGAACTCTTAGGCCTCTTTCCATTAGGCCAAGAGGTGAAATTGGGTTCTAAAATCTTTGTTTCATAGGCAAATTAAGGGTATTTTGTCTTGCAATAATTTCTTTTACCTTCATGTAATGTTTTTTTATTTGGCCATGTTGTTAGTTTTAATAAGCTAGCCAACCCTATTGAGAGAGAGAGAGAGAAGAATAAGAAGAAGAAGAAGCTAGCCAACCCTTATTGTTGTTGGCCAGAATGCATTTTATTAGTAATTTTAATGAAACGCAATTAGCTTGGTATATCAAATTAATTTGAAAGGTAAAGCATGGGATATTCTTGATTAAATCAAATCTAGAAGAGTAATAGTTATATATATGTAGAAATTATTATTTTAAAAAAATAAAGTCAAGTCAACCTATGTGCTTTTAGTTTTACACTAGGTTAGAACTCGTGTATTGTACTGGGATTTGTTCAAACTTGATAAGGAATGAACATTATTTTGTAATGAAAGTTTAGTTACGTTACAAAATTAAACAAAAAAAGTATTACTAAATCTTTATTTTACCCATACTATGTAAAACCTTTATAATTTGTTGAAAAATATTACTAAATCTTTATAAATTTGTAGAAAAACATTATTATTTCTTTTTAATGAATAATATTTAATACAACGTCAGTGAAATTTTCATGTTCTACACGTAGGTTAAAAAAGTAATACATACACCATTTATTTCTTAATTAATTACGTATTTGATATTAAAAATATACACTAAAAAGATATATGTCAACCCTTCAACACGATCTGTACAATCTATTAAACTCCACTAATGGTGAATATGATATTTTCATTTTCTTAATAACTATAAACACTTTTAAGTTTTTATAAGTAACATTGATACGTCTTTTACTCAATTAATTAAGTTTATTTAATGTTAAGCTTTTCAATAATATTTTAAATTTATTAGTCACCTTGTAAATTTTTTAATAACTTTAAAACGTTTTTAGTAAGCAAGTTTTATAGTAACCTTATTAGTGACCTTATTAATTGAGGTTTTTTTTGGACCTTATTAAACTTTTTTTTTCCTTTTTTGGCCTTATAAAGTTTTTTACTCACCTTATTAAGTGTTTTTACCTAATCTTATTAAGATTTTTAGTAATCTTATTATGGATTTTAGAAGTACACTATGAAAATGAAAACAACTAAACTAATTCAAAAATCTTATTTTTCTTATTTTAGTAACCTTATTATTTATGACTAATTTTAGTAACCTTATAAATATTTTTAATAATAATAAAACTTTTTGTAACCTGATTAAGTTTTTCAGTGACCATAAAAGTCTTTCAATAACTTTAAAACTTTTAGGTAATCTTAGTAAACTATTTAACTTTTATTGTAACTGGTAAACCTTTTCAAAAACCTTGTAAATTTTCTTAGTAAGCTTATAAATTTTTTATTAAACTTAAAAGCTTTTTAAATAGTTTTCTTAAATTTATTCAATCACCTCATTTAAGATTTTTTGGTAAGCTTATAAATTTTTCACTAAACTTAAAAGCTTTTTAAATAGTTTTCTTAAATTTATTCAATCACCTCGTTTAAGATTTTTAGTGATCTTATTAACATGTTTTAGAGACCTTACTTAAGTTTTATTTAGTGACCTTGTAATATTTATAGTTAACTTATGAATTTTATAGTAACCTTATGAAGTTTTTTTTAGTAACCATATTGAGTGTTTTAGAAATCTTATAAAGTAACTTTATTAAGAATTTGAGCAACCTTAAAAATATAAAATTATTATTAACTTTATATGTTTTCGACAACCCTTAAAAGTTTTTAAATACCCTTATTAAACTTTTCACTAACCTCACTAAGCATTTCAATAATTTTATATGAATTACTTATTAAGTTTATTTAGTAATTTAATAACTTTATCAGTAAAAGTGTGAAGTTTTTCAATAATCATATAAACATTGTTAGTAAGTTAATAAGCTTTTAAGTAATCTTACTAAACATTTTATTAAACTTTTAGTAATCTTGTAAGCTTCTTATAATAATCTTAAACTATTTTAGTGATTTATTAAATTTTTTTGTGATTTTTTTTTTGTTGGTATAAACTTTTTTGTGATCTTATTACGTTTTTTAAGTAGCATTGTTAGCTTTTAATAACTTTATTAAAACTGCTTTGTAGTGTGTTAAGTATTTTAGTGATTGTATAAGCTTTTTATTAACCTTATAAACATTATTATAACTTCATTAAGTTTTTAACTTTATAAACTTTTCAACAACCATATAAAACTTTTCAATATATAACTTAGTAAGTATTTTAGTAACCTTATTAATTTTTTTAGTAACCTTAGAAAGTTTTATATACTCCTGTTAAACTTTTTAGTAAGTTGGATAAACTTTTTTTATCATCTTATTCCGATTTTTAATCCCTCTATTAATCTTATAGTAATTATGATATACTGAGAGACACTATTGGTGTTGTTTTTAAATTTCAAAAGCGGGTTAAAAGTTGACACATACCACATTCTATAATTAATTATATATTTAATATTCAAAAATATTCCCTAAAAGATCACATATCAACCCTTTAACCCCGCATGTGCAGTCTGCTAAACTCCACTACCACCGTATTATATAATTTACAGCATAATTTAACAAATCAAGATAACATCCGGGGGATCACTTCGTTATTATGAATGCTCTGTTTCCATAATTTGCTCACAAAGTCAGTGAGTCACAGATGGAGTGCAGCGCATTACAAGGCAAAATGTTGACAATAAACTGTAGTTACTAGTTAGGCAATAGATTTTCCATTTTTTTGGGTACAATTTGCATTTTTGTATTTGCTATATGGAATCAGTTTATTTTGGTTAATACTTAATACTCTGTTATAAAATTTTTAGTGAAACATGGGGGAGGTTCTTTTTCTTGATGAAACGGATCAGAAAGCTTCACACCTATCTTCTTCTATCTTCCATATTGTGAAATTAAGCAGTTTTCTTTTGGAACCAATTACTGTTGGAAGATGGTGATATACGAAGAATTTTCAATGACGTTAACATTGATTACGATTTGATTACGTCAGTCTTGGATTTGCGTTTTTAATTTGCAGAGATGAATAATAGAAAGAGGAGCAAGATTAGTAGTAATGACAAGGAGGGTTTAAGAAGATGGGAGGACTTGGATCATAATATACTTAAGATTACATTCAAACATGTTTCATGCAAAATCAAACTATTCAATTTCAACCTTTCAAATTCATCCGAAAATTTGTTCTGCAATGTCTCAAAGGTGTGCCGTTCATGGCAACTAGCCTGCTTCGATCTTTTGTTTTGGTCACACCCGAAAACGCTCGATTTCAGCGATTTCACTTCCTCTTTAGGAGGATTTAATAAGCAATTGTGGACTAGAGCACACGAAGATGTTTTGCGTAGAGTTGGCAAAATGAACGCGAAACCCGAACCCGTCCGAATCCGCCCGAGTCCGAACCCGAAATTATCCGAATTGACCAGAAAAGTCAACGTCTCGAACCCGCCCGAACCCGAGCCCGAAAATACCCGAACCTGAACCCGACCCGAGACCGAGCCCGAGCCCGACCCGAGCCCGAATCCGAAATAATTTGAATTTAATAATAATTTATAAAATAAAATATTTTATTGGTTAGAAAAAAAAACATATTTTCTTTTAATATTAAATAAAATATTATATATATGAATATAATAAAATTTATATAATAATAATCACAATTAAATGATTTATTAATCAATATAAAAAGTGCTAAACTACTCTATATATATATATATATAACTTATATAACTTAAAGCAAAAAACTAAAAACTACCCTTATAACTAAAAAACTAAAAAGTATAATTAATTAAATACATGAAATTTTAAGTTTTTTTTAGAACAAATAAGAGTCTACAAAAACAGATGATGAAACAGAAGCAAAGGTTTAAATCGAAAGTTCTATCCTTGTTCAATCTAAGTCCCTTATTTTAGTTCAATTCAATCCCCAAAATTCTTTAGTGGTTCAATTAAGGGTCTATCAGCTTTTAATTTATTTAATTTAAGACTTTCATTTTAATTATTTGTTTAATTTAATGCTTAATTTGTTTTAATTTGCAATAATTTAGAATTGATTAGCATTAATTAATTTAAATTAGTAATAAAGTATATGTATTTTATATTTAATTCAATTAATTTAAATGTTGCACGCCACTTAATAATGGTCGGTGATCGTAGTCTTTCTGAAGAAGGGTTTTCATTTTTCAACGAGTGGTCGAGTTTTCGGGACTCTCTGAATGTCTCTATGGATGAAACTGTTCTAAATTTTTTTTTAAAAAAGCTTACACTTGAACCGGGATGAGCCGGATCCAGATCGGATTCTGAATATCGAATCAAAATCAAACCCGAGCCCGAACCCGAACCCTACCCGAGCTCGAACCCGGTAATACCCGAACTCGACATAACCTGAGCCCGAAAATACCCGAACCCGACTTAACCCGAACCCGAAAATACCCGAACCCGCCCGAGCCCGCCCAATTGCCAGCTCTACTGGTGATAGAGCCGAAAGCATCAAAGAAGAACTAGCGCTGCAAGGAGAGTACTCCATCGAACCGGATGGCTTTTCAGGAGGAATATGGTTCCTGTGGGACTCTGATGAGTGGGAGGCTGACCTGGTCAGTGCATACCACCACGAGATAATCCTCGAATTCAAGCCCTCCCTCGAACGCCTACTTCAGCTCCAGTAACCCGATGACCCAAGTCAGCAGCATTTGAGAACAGGCAAGCAGCCTACCCAGCAAAGGACCACTCACATCTCCTTTATGTATTAGTCGCTTTACTTTAACTCTCAAAGAATTTTAACATTTCAATAAAAATATGGTTATAAAATGCCTCTGTCGAGCATGACACCCAAAAGTGGGCATCCCTCGGCTGAGCGAATAAGCGGGCAGCCCCCGCTAAAATAAGTAAATAAGTATAACTCAACCGTACGACTCAGGGGGCATCCCTTCCTATGTAAGTCGTACGGTCACAACCTTGCCTGCCGTACACCCGGCGTTAAAAAAAAAAAAAAAAAAAAAAAAATAAAAAAAAAAACTCAGGACGCACGACTGAGGAATATCGAAGAACTCAAAAACAAAGAACTCCCACCCACCCGCCCACGGCAAGCATAAAAGGGAGTCGTTCGTTCGGTCACTGTATAACCACCCTCACGCCTGGGGGGCAATTGTTGAGTATACCCCAATTGCATAACTAAATGCCCTAAGAAAGCAAACTCAAGGGACATAGCCATAAGGCCCTAGGAGCCAATATGGGTCGGACGACCCTGCAAAGCCCACCAAGGTCAAAGCCCATCCAACAGGCCTCACGCACTCCAATGCCACACGCTTCGGACACTAAGCGGGTCAACGCGCGGGTCTAGCAACCTGACTGCGCCCACATGTGAAGGTAACCGCCTTTCACACCCTATAAATACCCTAGGATTACCCTATTTGGAGGTATGATTTCTGACCCTACTACTTTATAGCACTGAATCCTATTATTCCTTATCTTTAAGGGAATCTGACTTAAGCATCGGAGTGCTAACGCAGGCATCCCCCTGCCACTCAGGTGTTCTTGGTCTTGCAGACTATCCTAGGGATCAGTGCCCCTGAGTGTTGTCCTAATCCAGAGCAATCTCATTAAGGCATCAACAGGGCGAAATCTCCTTGACAAAAACCTAGATATGTCGCACCTCTCTATGGTTATAGGGGGTGGCGGCACCCTTGCCTAAAACTAGAAGAAAACTAAAAACTAGAAGAAGAGAAAATATCTATGTGTCTTGGTGTGTGTGGTATAGGTGTGTTACAGGAGGTGGCTATTTATAGTGGAAATAACCCTAGGAATTCCAATCCTAACTTGGAAAGAGGTCTAAGTCGGTTTTGGGTCTAACTTAAACTCCAAGTTAGATTAAAAGTTTTCTTAGAGTAGAATCCAAGTTAAAATAGGATCCTGAAAAAAATCCTGAATTCGTGTAGGGACTTCGACGGCATTTTTGGGCTTGAAAACGGCAGAACTGGGTCTTGAACTTCAAAGGAAAGTTGTAAATCTCGGAGTTAGCTTTCCAACGAGTATTCATGGGCTTTAAACGGAGGTCTGAGTAGAAAGTTATGATTTTTCTACCAAAACTGCGCTGAATCCTAATCCTGTTAGGACTAGAAGCGGGAATCTACGAGATTTGGATATTTCCTTGGATATAGGAGTCATTAATTGGGATTTTAATTCCAATTAATGACTTATATGAGTTGAGTATCTTCCCATATAAAATATCCAAAAATACCAAAGCTTAAAGGCTTATTCATGGCTTGTCTTCAATTAAGGCTCCAATCTTCAATTCTTGATCTTGAATTAATTCTTCAAAAATCTTCAAGTCTCCAATTTATCTTCAAATGGTCTTCAAACACGAACTTCGAATCTCCAAATCTATGCTCAAAATTGCTTTTCTCATATCTGTGTGAAAAGTCATCAAAATAGCTCCAAAAGTAGTGAAAAACAACAATTTCTCAATTTCACATCACTTAAGGACTCAAAACACAAATATTATCAAAATAACATATATTTAAACATAAATGGGTCCAAAAACATAGCAAAATAGCCATAAAAATAAAGTTTATTTTGGCTCAATCATATTTCCCCCACACTAAATCTTTGCTAGTCCCTTAGCAAACTAGTGTAGAAAAACAAAAACTCTCTAGACTCGAGCATAAAAAAGACCCTATAATCCTAAACTAATGCAAATCAAAATTTCCATCTTAATCTAAACCTTTTCAAAAACTTTGAATGCATACACATATCAAGGATTAATATAATTATGAAATCAAAATAACAAAAAATCATAAGAGCACTCAATTCAAAAGATCAACAAATTGCAAGCATCTTTATTCTTAAGTAACCATAATTAAAGTAGTTCTAATCACTTACCATTCATTACATCCTATAATTGCTTCTTTCCATAAGGTTATGTCTTCATCTTTATCTCCATTACTCAAAGGAACACATATCATGGATACAAATCGAGGGTTGTCGTGTGGGTTATAATAGATTTTTAAAGGGTAATTGATTTTTAGAAAATTGAGGTTACTAACCTCGAAGTGTTCATGATTTGGGGTTACTAACTCCCATTTTTGAGGCTACTAGCACTCTAGAAGAACTCCTTCTTTTTATTTTTTCAGAGGGACAATATTTCTGCAATTCCATGCCTCTTATCCTCTTTCCAAGGGTTACTAACTCCTTTTGTTAAAGAAAAGAGTGACAACAATGGATAAAATTTTTTTAATTTAAAGTATGCAGAAATACCTCTTCTCCTCTTGCATGAAAGCACTTCTTTTTGAAAACAATTTTTTTTTAAACTACCCTTTTATATAAGTAGTCCCCCACACTTGTTCTTGACATATCCATAACATACTTTCATAATTGTAATTTCAATAAAAATTAAACACAAGTTCTAGAAATAGGCACTCATAGAAGAAATAAACAATAAGATCATATCACAAACTCCAATTATACCTAATCTAAGAAATAAGATAACATACTATCAATCAATCAATCAAATAAAACATTCTTGACAATTCTAAGCATTTTTCAATCAAAATTAAATCAATCAATTAATACATGCAAAATTTCAAAAATTTTCGAAAAAATTATGGCATTGATTAAGATTAATGCATGTAAATTTCCTATTAGACTAGACTCTCTCCCCCACACTGAAAAGACACATTGTCCTCAATGTGGAAACGCATAAGAAATTGACACAAACAATTGATATTATGCATGCGCATGTGGTTTATTTAATGCAGAAAATAAAAACTAAACTAACAATTAATTCACATCAAAGAATAGGCAAGCAATCAAAGCAATCAATCAAGACAAAATAATGCAAGGAAAATTAAAAAGATAGAGTTAAAGAAAGCTTCTCTGTTTGTAGGCATAAGCTCCATCATTGCTTCTGAAACTTGACTCTTTTCGAATTCAGCTTGCAATCGTCCAAATTAAGCTCCATCTGCTCTCCTTCGATTCTTCATGTGAAATCATTGGGTTGCCTCCCAATAAGCGCCTTTCTTTAAGGTTGAAGGGATTATTGGATATATTCCTTCAACAAATCCATAACGATTTTGAGAGTATCATTGATGGCTTTGAGAACTTCAAGTTGAATTTTATCAATACTTGAAATCATCAAGGGGTATTTGGCGGCTTGGAATGGTGATGGCACGGGCAGAGCCGGTGGTAGCACGGGCTTAACCGGTGGTGGCACGGTGAATGGGCGGTAATGGCTTGGTAGTGGCGCGACTTTGGGCGGATATGGCCTGGTGGAAACATAAGGTGGTGCGGCAATGGCCGGTCCTACCCAGGTGGGGCGCGTGGAGGATACAGCGCTGGCCAGGCATGGCCGAGCAGTTGGCGCGGAGGAAGGTTGGCATGACCGGGCAGGCGGCGCGGTTGGCCGGGCAGGTGACTTGGCTGACCGGACCATGGCTGGGCATGTGACTTGGTGCGGCTCGGTCATGGCCGGTCCTATCCGGGCATGAGCCGCGGATGGCCGGGCCACAGCTGGGTAATGGCCGGCTGAGTTAGCTCGATCATGGCCTTGAACTTCTTCCTCTGGTTCCTTGGCTTCCATCTTCTGCTTCTCTCCTGGTGACTGAACTCCTTGCCTGTTGGCTTCTTGCTTCTTCTTTGCTTGCATCTTGGAGTTTGAAGATTGTGTCCTTCGAGATAATTCTTCAAACGCAAAGTATGCATTCTCCGGGGTTCTCTTCAATATTGGAGTGCGACTAAAGGAATTAACAAGAACTCGATATTTAAGTCCTAATCCTCCATAGAAGATTTGGATTAGAATTCCTTTATTGAATCCATGTTGAGGGCAATCGATACATAACTTCTTAAATCTCCCCCAAAATTGGTGGAAATTCTCGTTGTAGCGTTGTCGAATGTCTCTTATCCTTTGTCTTCCTCTGGAAATATGATCAGGCTTTGTCATCGATTCTTTAGTGGTTTTCTTCTTAACACTTTTAACACTCACTACACAAACAAACTTGTTAGAGTTTAATGGCGATTGAGATGAAATTCTAGGGTGGATTACATCACCATCGAATTCCATGGTCAATGAACCATCGAATACATCAATTTTAGTATCAGAAGTTCTTAAGAAAGGTCTTCCTAATAAAAGTGGACATTGATCTTTCGAATATTCCATCTCCATAACAAAGATGTCAATAGGAAAAATCAAGTGTTCAACTTTAATTAAGACATTCTCTAGAACACCTTTGGGATGAACCAAAGATCCATCAGCTAACTGCAGAATCACATCAGTAGTTTTCAAAGGACTAAGATTTAAAGATTGATAAAAAGAATAAGGCATTACGCTTAAAGATGCTCCTAAATCTAGCATAGCATTCTCTATAACACTTCTTCCAATAGAACAAGTAATAGAAAACATACTTGGATACTTGCACTTAGGAGGTAAACTCATTTGAAGCACAGCAGAGACATTAACTCCAGCACTTACCTTACCTTGTAACCTTTTCTTGTTGGTACAAAGTTGCTTAAGTAACTTTGCATAGTTTGGAATTTTTTGAATAGCTTCGAGAAGTGGGATGTTGACCTCAACTTTTCGAAGTATCTCCAAAATATCTTGTTCATCATCTTCTTTCTTTGACTTCTTCAATCTTGATGGAAAAGGTGGCGCGGCATCAGTCTTGGAATCCTTCTTGTCAGCGGCGGTTTCCTTGGCTTTTTCCATGGTGGTTGCGCCATCTTTTCTTCTGGGATCATCTTTAATCTTGATTTCTTTGTCAAGCACTTGCAATTCTTCTTTGGTGTAGCTCGACTCTCCTTCATCTTGTGCGGCATGGGTAGGAAAAGGGTTTTCCAACTTTTTTCCACTCCTTAAGGTGATTGCACTTACATTCTCCTTAGGAGGTACCTTGGGCAGGAAAGTACTTTTCCAAGAACAACTTCTTAAGGCTCGTCCAAGATGTGATTGAACCAGTTGGTAAGAGGTACAACGATCCACAAGAGTAAACAGAAAAGTTCTTAGCTTGAATTGGTCTTCAGTGATACCTTGAATATTTGTTGATGTGCAGGCAATCTGGAAATCGGTTAGATGTCGGTGAGGATCTTCTCCAGATAGACCATGAAATTTGGGTAAAATCTGAATAAATCCTGATTTGATTTCAAAATTTGCAGTCGTATCTGGGTATCGAATTGCTAAGCGTTGTGCATTGACGTTTGGTGCAGAAAGCTCTCTCAGTGTTTTAGGTTCTTCGTTTGCCATGTCTTGTGATGATGTTGAAGCAGCAGATCTAGGAGAATTAGATTGAGAACTCGAATTGGATGACTCCTCTTCTTGTTGTTGATTTGGTTTCTCCTTCCTTAGTGAAAATAGTATTCTTTCTGGCTCTGGATCAAATTCAAACTCTTTTGTACCACTACTTCTTGTCTTTGGCATGCAGCTTCCTAGAAAAACTCAAAAACTCAAAAGAAAAATTGTTAGTAGTAAAATTTCTTAAACAAAAATTAAAATTAAAGACAGAAAATAAAGGAAAATATATTTTTTTCTTTTTTTTTAAGAAAAACGCAGAGACAAAAAACAAATTTTTTTTATGTCGCAAAAACTTTTTTTTTTCGCAAAAACGAAAACTTTTTTTTTTTCAAAAACGCAAACTAAAAAAAATTAAAAACGCAAGAACAATTTTTTTTTTTAGAAAAAACACGGACAAATTTTTTTATGGAAAACGCAGAGACTAAGAGAAGGATTCATCTCCAGATGAGTCTATTTTCCTTCCCCGACAACGGCGCCAAAATTTATGATCGGTCGTCAGCAATCATAAAAATAATTCCCCACAAAATCCTAACTAAATAGATAGGGCAAGTAGGGGTCGATCCCACAGAGAAGGGTGATAGACTTTATCCAAAGATACAATCCTTAAAATCTCTCAAAACAATACTTAAAAATAGAGGTTTAAAAATCACAATTAAAAAAGAAAACAATTAAACTAAAAAACAAAGCAAAGTAATTAAATCTAGATCTATGGCAGTTAAGAAAGAAAATAATAATTAAAGCATACTTCTTCTCCAATGGTAGAAAACAATCAAATTGAATATGGGTCCTTGATTTAAAAGATGAATTCAATATTATATCCTTGATGATAACTGGTCTAGGAAAAACCTATCATGCTATTTAGATAAGATTACCGGTTAAGACTTAAATTACCCCTATTGTTAACTTAACAAATCAATTACCGGTTAAGACTTAAAGATTCACCAAGCAACAGAGCATTAAGATCAACTATTTAATTAGTTCTTTCACACATGCTTAATAAATAAAACCATACAACAATCAAATAAAATCTGATCATTGGCATGCAAACCCAATTGAGCGTCTATTAAACGTCATCAACTTGCTACCAAACAATCAGACTCGAGGGTTAACTGTTCCGCTTGACTTAGCAATAGATCTCTCAAATTATCAATTTATCGGCCACATAAACCAATAAAAATCAAGGTCATGGAATAAAACAGAGTTTAACATGCCATCTATCAAAAATAAACTACTAAATTATAAGCATAGAAATCTCACCATATCAATTGATTGAATTCACCAAAGGATTAAAAGTATAAGAATTTAGCTACTCATGGATTTGGGAAAATCCATGAGCGGCATAAGAGTACTTACAGGACTATAAGGGGCGAAATCTCCTTGACAAAAACCTAGGTATGTCGCACCTCCCTATGGTTATAGGGGGTGGCGGCACCCTTGCCTAAAACTAGAAGAAAACTAAAAACTAGAAGAAGAGAATATATCTATGTGTGTTGGTATGTGTGGTATAGGTGTGTTACAGGAGGTGGCTATTTATAGTGGAAATAACCCTAGGAATTCCAATCCTAACTTGGAAAGAGATCTAAGTCAGTTTTGGGTCTAACTTAGACTCCAAGTTAGATTAAAAGTCTTCCTATAGTAGAATCCAAGTTAAAATAGGATCCTGAAAAAATCCTGAATTCGTTCAGGGACTTCGACGGCATTTTTGGACTTGAAAACGGCAGAACTGGGTCTTGTACTTCAAAAGAAAGTTGTAGATATCGAAGTTAGCTTTCCAACGAGTGCTCATGGGCTTCAAACGGAGGTCTGAGTAGAAAGATATGATTTTTTTACCAAAACTGCGCTGAATCCTAATCCTGTTAAGACTAGAAGCGGTAATCTACGAGATTTGGATATTTCCTTGGATACAGGAGTCATTAATTGAGATTTTAATTCCAATTAATGACTTATATGGGTTGAGTGTCTTCCCATATAAAATATCCAAAAATACCAAAGCTTAAAGACTTATTCATGGCTTGTCTTCAATTAAGACTCCAATCTTCAATTCTTGCTCTTGAATTAATTCTTCAAAAATCTTCAAGTCTCTAATTTATCTTCAAATGGTCTTCAAACACGAACTTCGAATCTCCAAATCTATGCTCAAAATTGCTTTGCTCATATTTGTGTAAAAAGTCATCAAAGTAGCTCCAAAAGTAGTGAAAAATAACAATTTCTCAATTTCACATCACTTAAGGACTCAAAACACAAATATTATCAAAATAGCATATATTTAAGCATAAATGGGTCCAAAAACATAGCAAAATAGCCATAAAAATAGGGTTTATTTGGCTCAATCAGCGACCATTTTGCCAACTACCAAGAGAAAGACGTCGACTGCCCCCATAGCCAACTGAGCTCATTCATTGCCACAAGCAACCCCTGACAGGTATAAGATTGACGTGACATCTGCCACGTGCTCCCACCTATATATATCAAGGTACCATCTCACTAAAGAGGATCCGAGACAAATTCTCTTTGAGATCTCTCTCTCTCTCTCTCTCTCTCATGCTGCTCTCTCTCTAGAAACCTATCATATGCCCACTATCTCCTACTTAACCATCAGAGTGTTAACGCGGGGCTCCACCCCCCGCCACTCAGTTGTGCTTTTGCCTTGCAGAGACTCACCAAAGACGATCTAAGGAAGCCCAATCCATCCAAGAAGAACAACCAATCTCCATCAAAAACCCGTTGATCAACATTGCATCAACAGAGCTAATTCTACATTTCATCAATTTTAAATCGGCTAAATAGCCCATTTGCCCCCTGAACTTTGCAAATTTAGGCAAGTTTGCCCTCTGAACTAATAATTGTGCCACATTGCCCCTTCAATTTTCAAAATTACGCCAATCCCCCCCTTGCCATCAACACCGTTAATCATTGTCGTCATGTGACTAATGGTTCCGTCAAATCCTTGTTAATTGCTGATGTGGAATTTTTTTGATGACATGGAATTTTTTTGGTGGGACATGTGAGGCCCACGTCGAGATAAAATATATCCAAATTTAAAAAAAAAAAAAAAAAAAACCCAAACAATTTTTCTTTCTCTTTTCTTCTTCCTTTCTTCTTCAACAGATTTGGATCTATATTATAATTTCTTTAACAATATTAGAAACAAAATGAAAGTACAAAGAAAAGAAAAAAAGAATTATAACAAATAACCAGATTACCCCAAGAATATTGAAGAAAAAGAGTTAGTTTTGGCTAATATTCCCTTGTAAAGATCGTAAGGTTCAAGAAAATCAAGTGGGCAAGGTTTTCTATCATCCAATCGAACCCATCCAAAGCAACGAACTAACAGGACCTGGGTGCAACGACCGACATGAACCTCTTACATTGTCCCACCAAGCCCATGTTGGTTCCTCCTATGGTCGATGGCTTCGACATTCCGGGTAAACACAAGCAAAAATGGTGGCAACTGGCAAGGATCCCAACTCGTAAATCCTTCGTTTCCTCTGTATCTCCATCCAATTCTCGATCCTTTTATGTAAGTCCCTTCTCTCCAACGCACCAAATCAATTAACATGACCCCTGTATTGAAGTAACAAGGCTTTCTTGACAGGAACACCCGAGATAGAACCGGGTCGGACTAGCCCCGATCACGCGTGAGTTCGTCGGGGTTGTGTTCCAGAGTTTGAGAACTGGTTGAAAAAGAAGGGAAGAAGAAAAGAGAAAAAAAAAACGTTTGGGGTTTTTTTCATTTTCAAATTTTTTTAATTTGGGCATATTTTATCTCTCATGGGCTCCATATGCTCCACCCAAAAAATTCTACGTCATCAAAAAATTTCACGCAAACGATTAATAGAGATTTGATGGAAGTGTTAGTCACGTGTCGTCACGTGACTAACGGCGTTGACGGTAAGAGAGAGATTGGCGTGATTTTGAAAATTGAAGGGGTAATGTGACACATTTATTAATTCAGGGGGTAAATTGATCTAAATTTGCAAAGTTCAGGGAGCAAACGGGCTATTTAGCCATTTTAAATCTTGCGAAAATTGAAAATCATGAAAAAGTTTGTTAAACTCCCACCAAATACAAAATTATCATACACAATGGATGAAAGAACGAGTCATTGTGGTAGTCAATTTCTAGTAATTAAACCCTTAATTTTGGATTAGAAATTAGCATAAACAAAGACAAAATAACATGGTGCCTAGAAATTGCAAAGAGGCTGCTGCCTGCCTTAACCCTCAGCCACCTCTTTCAGGAGACTTTGAAAAAAGAGGGTCCCCCCACTCTCTGTTTGAAAAGGAATTGACGATATGTCTGCTCTTCAAAAAAGATGAAGACATTTTGATTTTGAGTGTGTGATTAAAATCTTGGAAATTTTGTCTAGGCCTTAGGCCTTGTTTGGTGTGGGGGCCGGTGCCCTTTAACTTTTGTTAGTACCTTGTACTTTTTGGTAATGGTATTGTATTTTTCTCCTTGTCCTTGACTAGAGAGAAGCAGCCAACAACTTTCTATTTTCCACACTTTGATTTTAGTCATTGTCTCCCATATTTTCCATCCCCCAAAGACTTGGACTATATGGAAATTATGGAACTTCAAATTCTCTTTCTACGCTCTCAATTTTCTTTTTTCCAAAACAAAGGCTGTGTGACCAGCCAAATTCATTAGTCCATCTATTCCGTTTTATTTGTTATTATCCTAGTCAAACAACTTCAACTTTAATCATTAGTTAAAAAAAAATGTAGAATTAAAATTTCAAAAAATTATACTTTGAAAAGTTTGTGTTCTAAAATTTATGAGTATTATTTTAAAATTTTATTTTGATTTATATTTTTTAAGAAATCCTACTAAGCCAGCTGGGGGGTACATCCAATCATGAGAACAATTCCTTAATATTGTCTAAAATAAGTGCTTTATTATCAGACTCAATTGATTCAAAGTCTACAAAGTACAATTTTAATGTTTAGACTTCAAAATTGATAAAGTTGCACCAAACTTTCATTTTGTGTATACATCAAGGAAATTTCTATATGGCGCCTAATTGGGTTACAAACTCCCCAAAGGTTATTGAAATTTTCATGACACTTATTAATTAGCTGAATATGTAAGATGGATAAAAATAATGATTCCCATAATTGGAATTACAAAAAAATATAAACATATTTGATATGTCAATAGCTTATATGTATATAGCATCTAGAGTGCGTTCGGATGGGGTTTTTTTCAAAAGATGAGACATTTTGAAAAGAAACAATTTAAAATACCACATTTTAAAAACCCTGATTTTCTAAATTCCTTATTTGGCTAAACTTGTTGAGAGTGAGATTTTGAAAAATGAAAATTTCAAATTTCTTGTTTGGGTACATTATTAATGAAATAAGATTTTTATTGTGAACAAGATATGTATATATAAAAACTGAATTTGATATATATTAATTATAGCATCTCATAATAATGAAGGCTGCAACCGATTTTTTTACTCTTGGGAGGGATGGAAGATGAAAGTACTAATGGTAGTGGGTATAAAATGATGGGATCTATTGCAACTGAAAAGGTGAAAGTTTTTTTTTTTACACTGGAAACTTGGAGATTGTGAGTCTGTGTTCTTGTGGAAGTTACAGGCTTGGTGGAAAGAGAAGAAATAAGACGAAAGAAAATAGCAAATTTACTTCCCCCCAATTTTTTAATCAAGCGGGTAATTTAAGCATGAATTTTTAATTGCCGCTAGTGTGAGGATTTTAGAAAAAACACCTCTCTAGGTGTCTTTTTAAACGGGATTTTGAGGGTTGATAAAATCCCGATACAAAAGTCTCAAATTTTGCAAACCCTCTTAAAAAATAGCAAAACAATAAATTTCTAAATTAGATTTTTAAATATCCTGATTAAAATGAAAATCCTCCTTAAAAATCCCTACCCAAACACACACTTAAAATTTCAATATCGATATTCCACAAATATATCAAAATTGGGTAAAAGTACAAAAATAGTCCCTAAACTGAGCTGAATATGCATTTTGGTCCCTGAAGTGAAACTTTATTCAATTGAGTCCCTAAAGTGAAGGGTTAGGAACAATTGGATCCTTCCATCAATTGCACAGTCAAATTCAATGACATGACACTGATGCCGTTAACTTTCTGACGGTGGCGGTTAGGTCGACTGCCATGTCACTTTTTTTTAATTTAAAAAATATTTTTTCAAAAAATAATTTCTTTAAAAAAATTTTGAAAAAATTATTTTTGAATAAAAAAAAACAGATTTTAGTTTTTATTTTTTGAGTTTTTAATAGAAAAATGATTTTTTTATAATTTTTTTGAACTTCTTTATTAAAAAGCAGAAATGAAGGGGAAAAAATTCAAAATTAGTTTCTTTTTCCTTTTGTTTTTAAAAAGTTTTTGATCAAAATTTTTTTGAACTTTTTTTTTTGAAAAAAACAGAAAAAAGGAAAAGAGAAAAGAAAAGAAGAAATAATCAAATTTCTTTTTTTTGTCTTTTTCCTTTCTTGATTTTTATTTAAAAAACTGAAAATCATTTTTTTGAAAAAAATATATTTTAGTCATTTTTTGAAAAAAAGCAAAAAAAAATGAAAAACAAATAATAATTTTTATTTTCAAAAAACATATTTTTTAAAAAATATTTTTAATAAAAAAAGATGACGTGGCAGTCCACCTCAGCAACACAGTAAGCAAAGTTAACGATGTCAGTGTCACTTCAGCGAAATTGACGGTGCAATTGACGGAAGGACCCAATTGTTCCTAACCCTTGACTTTAGGGACGCAATTGAACAAAGTTTCATTTCAGGGACCAAAATGCACATTCGGACTCACTTCAGGGACCATTTGTGTACTTTTACCATCAAAATTGATCATCATGTTTCATCGAAAGCTTGTGTGTTGCCAGTCGGGCTATTATTATCAAAAATGGAATTATGATATGCACTTATATACCAAAAGAATATGAAAAAAGAAATGACTTGAGTAATGTAGAAAGTAATGCTCTTTTTTTTTTCCAAAGAAAACGACGATAATATTGTAGAAAATTAGTTCAAAGTACATGAAACTGAAGTTTGATGTGAAACAAATCTAACTAACACACCACTAGAGTTATCAAAAGCTAGGAGGGAATTAAAATCATCCATTACAGAATTGAACATATAAGAAGCTTTAGAGTTGACAACATAGTTTACAAAGTAGTCAGCAACTTGATTTCCTTCTCTGTAAGTGAAACAGATCTGAACTTCATCAAGCATTTCCACTATCTCTCTGATTTCCTTCTTGAGTATGCTCAGCAGTGGAGGGATCAGTTGTTGCCTACAAATCATATTAATCACAGCAGCAAAATCAGATTCAATAATAAGTCTATGAAAACCAGAGTCCTTTGCCATTTGAAGACCAAATTTAATAGCTGAAGTTTTGCCACAGTATTAGTGGTAATTCCTAGATAAATTGAGTAAGCCTTCATAAAAGTTCCAGCAGAATCCCTGAATATACCACCACATCCAGCAGGACCTGGATTTCCTTTTGAAGCCCCATCACAGTTAAGTTTAATGAAAGGGAAGGGGGGAGGAGACTAGGAAATCAAAATTAGATTTTCTTTTAAAATTCCATTAAACGGTTTTGGCCTTGTGAAAGGTTTTTGAAAGAAAGACATTTTGTTTAAAACCTCATTATTAGAAAAAGTGGCATGATTAAAAATAGAGTCATTACGAGTATTTCAAAGCTGCCATAATAACATTGTGAGCCAACTGCTTTGATGAATCCATTCTCCATTTAAGGAAGGAAACTAACATGAGAATTGAGGTGTTTTAAAAGAAGAGTGAAGTGCAGAGATTCTGTATCCTATAAGCAAGGAAGTTTGGATCGAATTAGACAGTAGAAAGGGCATGAGTTCAACAAGTGGTTAAGGCTTTCAACTTGAGAACAATGGTGACAAGCTCCGGATTCTAAAATATGTCTGTCATGAAGTAATTGAGCTGTTGCTAGTCTATTATGAGAGAACAACCATATGAAAAATTTAACCTTAGGTATAGTTTTGAGTTTCCAGATGACATTCCAAGGAAGAGAAGGGAAGCTTAATTTTCTAGAGCTTAAAATGATTTTATGATATAAAGAAGCTGTAGAGAAAATACCATCACTGGAAAGACCCCAAATTAGAGTATCAGAATTATCATTACTAGGTATAGGTCTAGCAACAATTTGATCAATTAATATTTGAGGAAGGAGAGACCAAACTCTTCTAAGATCCCACAATCTCGTGTGTGAGTTAATGACCTCGTCGAGTTTTAAATCTTGCAATTCATAAGGAATGTCAGAGGTTATTAGTTGACTTATTGGAGTACCGTTAAACCATCTATCATACCAAAAATTGGTGCTCATTCCATTCCCTATTTTCCATATTAGATTGTTCTTAATCAGAGGAATGCATTTTAGGAAACCTGACCATACATAAGAGCAACCATTTTTCCTAGTGGCATCCAAAATTGAAGAATCAGGAAAGTATTCATGTTTGAGCACTAGAGCAACTAAACTATCCGGGCTTTTAAAGATTTTCCAAATATTTTTGGCCACCAAAGCATAGTTAAACTCCCGAATTGAATGAATTCCTAATTCACCTAATTTTAAAGGTACAGAACAAATTTTCCAATTTATTAATGGAGTTTTATTAGTATTCCTTGAATGATTCCATAAGAAATTCCTCATTAAGAAGTTGATATTTTTGATGACTTTTTTAGGAAAAATGAAGATAGACATCATGTAAATTGGTAGAGATGAAAGAACAACTTTGATTAGAGTCAATCGACTAGCAAATAAAAGAAACTTATTATACCAGGTGTTAATGATATTATTCATTCTGGTAATAAGATCATGGAAAAGAGTTTCAGTTAATCTATCAGAATGCATAGGTAGTCCACGGTACTTATCCAGAGTTGAAGAGAGTGGGATGTTAAAAAAATTGGAGACATCAATCTTCATTTCAGGACAGGTATTCTGTGAAAAAATGATTGAACATTTAGAAAAATTGATGGATTGACCAGAAGCCTTGCAAAATTTAAGAAGAAGATCTTTAAGAGTAGCCAAGCTTATGGGATCAATCTTAGAAAGCAGGTACGAGTAATCAGCATAACAAAGTCTAGGAATCATAGGACCATTTCTTGAAGCTTTAAGAGCAATAAGTTTCTTATCCTTAGTAGCTCTGATTAGTGATTTATTAAGAAAGTCTGCACAGAGGATAAAAACGTAAGGAGATAAAGGATCTCCTTGTCAAAGACCTCTAGAAGGGTAGAAAGTATTACTTAGGCAGTTATTAACAAGAACTCTGAAAGAAGTAGTTGTAATACAATTCATGATATACTTAATCCAGTGCTGTGAAAAATTGTAATCTTCTAGACAATGATCTATAAATTTCCATTCAAGTTTATCGTAGGCCTTAGCATAGTCCAGTTTTAAGGCCATATAATACGCTTGACTAGATTTCTTTTTATACAAAGTATGGATAAGTTCATTAGCCATGATGACATTATCTGAGATAGCTCTATTAGGAATAAAAGCGGCCTGGTAAGGAGTAACGAGTTTAGAGATCAAATTTTTTAGCCTATGAGTGATTATAGAAGTAATTACTTTATAAATGGTATTACATAGGCTAATAGGTCTGAAATGAGAAACTTTTGTTGGAGTTTGAGTTTTGGGAATTAAAACCAGAGTTGTTTCATTAAGCTTTTTAAGTATATGTCCAGAATGAAAAAAAGCTTTTAACAACAGAGATAATTGATTGACCAACAATATCCCAATGTGATTTGAAAAAAACCAGCATTTAAACCATCTAGACCGCATGCCTTATTAGGATTCATTCTCCAAATAATATTTTTAATTTCCAAATCTGATATAGGTTTATTGAGTAATGCAATATCTTCATCAGAGAGTTTTGTAATATTAAGACCAGAGAAATTAAAATCCGTAGGGTTAGAAGAAGAAAACAGGTTTTCAAAATGATGCTTAAAGGAAGAGTTATTGATGGAAGGGTCAAAGTACCATTCATTATCAATTTTTAAGACTTGGATTAGATTATTCCTTCTTCTCTATTTAACTTTAGCATGAAAATAAGAAATATTAGCATCTTGATCTTTGATATATTTATTTTTAGCTCTTTGAAGCTAATATTGCTTATTCATTTTCTCAAGTTCTCTGATTTGATGAATTAAAGACACCTCCTGATTAATGATTTCCAAATTTGAATTCGAGTTTAGGTTATCCTGTAGTTCTTTGAGTTGTCTTTTTAAAATAGAAATATTCTAAGGAATATTACCAAAAGTATTTTTTGACCAATCCTTAGAAGCAAATGCAAGTTTTCTACTTTTCAAAGCAAAATCATAAGCATAAGAACCTATCTATGTATCATTCCAGATATTGTCTACAATATTCCTATAGTCCTCCCTTCTTGACCACTGGTTTTCATATTTAAATCTTCTTTTGGAATTAACAATAGTAGGACTAGTATTGATAAATAAAGCCGAGTGATCAGAATGAATAGAAGGTATAACCTGAACTGAGCTTAATGGAAAGGAATTAAACCATTCATTATTAGCTACAGCTCTATCAAGTCTACGTCTTACGTGGTTATCCCCTAAAGATCTATTGTTCCAAGTAAAACATGAACCCATAAAACCTAGATCAAATAGTTCACAAGCTTGTAAACACTCATTAAACCTTTGCATGGATCTAAAAGGAATATTAAAATGACTCATTTGTTCATGAGGAGCAGTTATACAGTTAAAATCTCCTAAAACAATCCAAGGATTATTAATAGTAGAAGCTATACTAATGAGTTGCTCCCATATCTGATTATGTAAGCGAGGCTGAGGATATTGATAAACCGCTGTAAGGGTGAAAGGAGGCTCATGTGCATGTGCATGGAACTGGGCCGTGATCATTCTAGAAGAAGTCATATGACTATGTACACAGATAAGATTTGGATCCCATAAAAGCCAAATACCTCCAGCCATACCAGTAGGGTTCACTAGAATTCTTCCAAGAAATGGAACTTAAGTTAAGATCCTCTCAACTCTTCCTCTAGAAACCTTAGTTTCCATTAAAACTAGAATTTGGGGTGAATATCTAGTAGTCATAGACATAAGCTCAGCTAGAAACTTTCTCCTCCCCTCTCCTCTAATGTTCCACACTAGTATCCTCATAAATTTTGGAGTCATAAGGGGGTGTTGTTGGCCTGGAATCTGAGTCAGAGGATCCGTTGCCAACGCACTACCTCTTGGGGCTTGAGTCTGGAAATGAGGTAGCTCATTTTCCATGATAGGCATTTTCAGTAGGTAAAGTTTCTCCCTTTCAGGAAGGAGCATGTCTCTTATTGACTCTACGTTTATATGCACCATTGGTGCGTGAACCGGAATGACAAAAAAGGTGGGGAAGATGATGCCTTGACTGAAAGATGTAATGGCCTAGACTTGGAGTGAGCATTCTGCTTCGAGAGAGAGCATTTAGCCTTTCGGCTAAATTTGGATTTTGTTGGATTCTTTTAAGAGTGAGATTCTGTAGGCGCAGCCGGAGTTGTGAATGTGAATACATGTTCAAAGCCTGGAGGAAAAGCTGGAAAGTCGTTATATGGGCTTCCGGAGCTTCCTCCTGTGGAGGTTGGGGAGATGGAGTCTGAATTTGGGGAGGAGGAGTTTGAGTTCGGGGTGGAATCTGAGCAGTCCGAGGCAGACAGCGGTAGATATTTGGTCGAGGAGAGATGTTCAGGTTGATGGACGGGGTTGTCATGTTGCTTGTTGCCAAAAAATTGAAGGGGTTGACCATCTTGAGGCAAATTGGAGGAGGGATTTTCAGATAGAAATGAAGGAGAAGTAGAAAAGTTGAAAGTGATGGTCTTTGACTCTTGAGGAGGATATAAAGGAGAAACATCTTTTGGAAGAGATTTATTGACAACGACAGTGGATGAATCAGGGGAAGAACCTTCAAAGGTGGGAGACATGCATGGTTCTTCGATACGTGGCAAATCCTTATCAGTGGAAGTAGACAGGTGGCTGAAGGTAGAGCAGGAGTCATCGACACAAATATGATTCTTGGAAGATACGGGCTGCGGTGTGATCAAAGGACTGATAAGTAATGCTCTTGTGATCAAAGGACTGATCATGCAATACCGTGTTCAAAATTGAATCAAGTTTCTCTCTCTTTCTCTCTCTCTCTCTCTCTCTCTCTCTCTCTCCCCCTCTCTACCAAGATAATAAATTTTATTAAAAGAAAGAGGTTAGTAAGCATAAGCAAGAGGGGCCCCAAACAAGACAAAACAAACATAATAACAACTATAAGTGAGAGGCCCTAAACCAAACAAATCATCTAAGCACGATAAAAGGATATGGTGAACTTGACTGTTGTAGAAATTGGCCAACTTCTAATCATAATTCTCATTTTTTCGACACTGAATTAAAAACCATGACCCAATGAGTCTGTTGGGATTTGGCTCAAATCCTAAATAAAATTGGATTGAGATTTTTTAGGGATATTGATTGGTAGACAAGAAGACTTGGTAAACAAGAATCCTAATAGAAAAAGGATTACTTAGAGGCTAAGTTTGTGTTAGTATAAATAATGAGTTTCTCAATAGGGTTTTGTATGAATTATTGGAGAAAAGTTGTAGTCAAAGTTGTAGATTTGGGTGGAGGCACCCCATAAGACAAAAGGATGGTCCTCATGGGTGTGTGTGATTGTTTTGGTATGGTGTTTGGTTTATGATTGATTGTTAGATTGGGTTGAGAGATTGAGTGAAAGTTACTGATAATTATGTTTGATGTGATTTTTTATAACTAATTAATCCTCTCTTCTCATCTGTGGATGTAGACAAGTTCAGTGCTGAACCACAAAATTCTTGTTTCTTGTTTGGATGATCATTATTATTTTATTTGCTTCCGCTTGCATGATTAATTTGATAGATAATTTTTGGGATATCTGGGTTACAACAATTGGCATCAGAGCTCAGATTGGATGGATTGGAGGTTGCTTGGTAGCCCAAACTTGTGCTATAATTTGGTAAGTTGGTTGTCATGGAGATTGCCAAGTTTCGCAGATTGATGATTGCTTGAAGACTGTTATTTGCAAGTTCGCTTTTTTTTTTCTTTTCAAATCAGATTTAGATGAAAAACAAAATTGGATTTGAAATTAAAGTTGAAGATGATGCAGTGAAGATGAAGACATACAAGAGAAGATTGCTTGAAAATTGGGAGACTTTTATTGTAGGTGGAGGCATGCATGTCTTTGAAGATTGATTGAAGATTGAAGATTTCATGGAATTTGAGTCGAAGTGGAGATTGTTGGGATTTTAACTCAAATCCTAAATATAATTGGATTGAGATCTTTTAGGGATATTGATTGGTGGACAAGAAGACTTGGTAAACAAAAATACTAATAGAAAATGGATTACTTAGAGGCTAAGTTTGTGTTTATATAAATAATGAGTTTCTTAATAAAGTTTTGTATGATTGGAGAAAAGATGTAGTTAAAGTTGTACATTTGGATGGAGGCACCCATAGAACAATGGTCCTCATGGGCAGTGGCGGAGCCACCTTTCAAAAGTTTGTAGTAATTAGTAGGTATAAAAAATATATAATAAACATGAATTGTATTGTGTGGCCCCTCCAAGAACTATATATAGCCAAATTACAAATAAAAACTGCTAATTTTCAGGCTTTTAAGTGTTAGTTTGGTGGTATATAAAAAAAGTGTTAATTTGGGCAAAAAATCTCTCCCATTCAAAGCCCATATACACACCTATTTTAAAAATAAAACCAAAAACACTTAAATCCCATATAACCATTCATCACTTCAACATACCATTATTTCAAATAAGATTTCTATACCTTATCATTATCATCATCATACAAACTTCCATGAAATAAAGCATATATAGTAATTTTCTGCATGTTGTCTATAATAATAATAATAATAATAATAATAATAATAATAATA
>AWUE01024779.1:0-29206 GCA_001974825.2 Corchorus olitorius
ACAATGAAATTTTGATAATCTTCCATATGAAATTATTTTTAAAAATAAGGGTATCATATAGTATAGATAGATACATGAAAAAATGATGAAAATACTTAGGAGGTCCCTGTACTGCACAAAAATGTTCAATTTCATCTTGTATTAAATAACGATCAATTTAGGCCATGTACTCATAAGATTGGGTCAATTTAGTCCTTGTACTCACAAGGATGAGTCAATTGAGTTCTCATTGTGCCTTTATTGATTGGACTCAATTGACCCAATCTTATGAGTATAGGGACTAAATTGACCCAATCTTATGAGTATAGGGACTAAATTGATCGTTTTTTTAGTATAGGGATGAAATTAAACATTTTTGTACGGTGCAGAGACCTCTCAGGTATTTTAACTTGAAAAAACAATTAATAAAAGTAAAAATTTATAAATTTGTTTAAAAATTAGAACTTATGAGTGTTTTTCCCAGTTAGGTATTATTATTACTTTTTAGTAATTTATTTTGTTGCCTCTCCTCCTTCTTATCTTCTTTTCAAATTTCAAAATCCATCGTTTCATGATGGTTGGAGTTATCAGCTGCTTATATCTGTTTGCTTCTATTGGTATGGGTGGTATTGGTGGCTCTTTTCTTTGTTGGAGTTGTTCTTCTTTGTTTCGTTTTTTGCTTCGCTTTTCCTTATGGCCGGAACTTTGTCAAATTTGTGCTCTAAGATGTCGTTGCAAGAGGGTGATCAACAAAAAGTTGTCATCGATAAGGATTGGTTCAATGAGCCTGAGGTTGCTTTGTCTTTTGGTATCCCATCCGATATTCAGGGCTTAGCCCTGACTAATTCGGATCCGACCCGCGTCGCGTACCTGGTTATGGTGGGTGAGTCTCCCAACAGGGGCAGTTGTGAGGTTGATTTGTCTTGTTTTTGCCTTATTGGCAAGCTCTTCTCCAAGCGTAAGCCAAATATTGAGGGGATGCGGAACGTTATGTTTCAGGCTTGGAGACTAGAGTTAGGGTTACAGGTTAAGGAGGTGGGTGATCGCCTATTTGTGTTTCAATTCGAGGATGAGTTGGAAAAGGATAAAATCCTTGTGTCACAGCCTTGGTCCTTCAACAAGGCATTGCTGGCTTTTAACGAGTATGATGGTTTTCAAGATCCGAAGAGCATCCCTTTCCAAATTTGTCCCTTCTGGGTTCGTATCTTTGGTCTACCATATCGTTTGATAAATGAGAAGATTGGTATTGCAATAGGTGAAGCCATTGGGCTGGTGCTTGATATGGACGAGAATTGGGGTCAGGTTCTCCGTGTTGGGGTCGAGGTGAATGTTTTGCAGCCTCTGAAGGCTGGTATGGTAGTCTTAATTCCAAATGGTGAGATCGGGGTGGAGTTCAGGTATGAACGCTTCCTTGACTTCTGTTGGGTCTGTGGTTTATTGGATCACCGGGAGGGTGATTGTCCTTTCGCCATTTCCATGAGGAAAAAGCAGGGATTCGTTATTAGAAAGTATTCTACCAGACTTAAGGCGGAGACTCCGGATACAACTTTCAACAGGTTTGATAGTGTCGATGGTAGTTACAGGTTGAGAGGGTCTGGTAGTTCAGTTTCACCTGTACAGCGGGTAAGAATGGTGAGCAGTGGTGTTCGTCGGAGTGGTAGTCAATCGGTGCCTTCAAAGCCTGTAACTGGTGGGGGTAGATTCCAGGATCACGTGGATAGCTTGTTCCTCTGTGGGAGGCAGGGGAGGTAGGTGGTGCGTGAACTAACCTATGAGGATGTGTCGTGTACTCGTGTGAAATAATTTCAAAGGTGGATGGTAGAGTAGGTGAAAGATCTTCGAATTTTCAAGGGTTTGTGGGGTTGGTTCTCATTAGATTGGGGGGGGGGGAACATGGATCATGGAGCTGCTGGTTGTGCCGCAAGAAATGGGATTGGGAATCATTGTGCTTTGGATAAGGGTAAGGGTCAGTTTCATGGTGTTAATTGTAAATTGGTGGTTTAAACTGATGCCGAGAGTTCGGGAGACTCTCCTTTATCTGCTGCTGCTAATTCGTTAGAGAGTAATTTGGCAATTTCGTTATCTGCTTCCAATTCCAGAAGGGTTGTTTTTGTTGATACTGGACCTGAGTTTGATCGTGTAATACCGGGAGTTTGGCTGGGCTCTTATCATGTGGCTGGGTAGACTATTTTGAGCCTGGAGGATAGAGGAACTGCTTACCCGATCAACAATGATTATCCCGTAAACAATCACGTTAGTAATGAAGGTCATGATCCCTCTTCTCCTTTTGTCTTTGGTGCTGGATCTTCGAGTGACAAGAAAATAAGGAAGTGGAAGAAGACATCCATGGTGTTAGATAGATATTCATTTGATTTACTATGTCATGAGCCGAGGCTTAAGGCCGGTAGTAAGCACTCTACTAATCCTACTGCTTTGATTATTTCATCTAATGGGACAATGCTAAACGGATCAAGGAGAATAATATGGATATTGTTATTCAAGAGGATGATGTTCATGAGGTTCATGGTGAGGTTGTGGTGGGAGAGACAGTTGAGGCAAGTGCTGATGATGAAACGACGGGGTTGGTCAAGATTCATGTTTGCCGAGCGCCATGAATTACCTAGTTTGGAACTGTCGAGGCCCTGGGGCGACTCAATCTGTTCACTATTTAGCGAATTTAAAAAATTGTAATAAACCTCGATTTGTTTTTCTTTCTGAAACTAAGCGTAGTAGTAACCAAATGGAATGGATCAGATACCGTTTAGGTTATAATTATTGTTTTGTTGTTGATTGTGTTGGTCGTTCTGGTGGTCTTGCGTTGTTATGGTTGGCTGATGAATGTGTTTCTCTTTTGTCTTATTCTTCCTCTCACACTGATGTTTGTATTGGTTCTTCTAAGTCTGATAAATGGCGTTTTACTGGCTTTTATGGGAGGCTAGAGACTTCTAGGAGACATGAATCTTGTTCTTTGTTACGTAATTTGTGCTATCAATCTTCCCTTCCCTGGCTTTGCTCTGGGGATTTTAATGAGTTAAGATCCAATTCGGAGGAGGGTGGTGTTTTAAGACATTTAAGGCAAATGAATTTGTTTAATGATATTATTGATGAATGTGAATTTGGAGAATTACTTGTTTTGGGACCATTGATGACTTGGTCTCGTATGTTTAATGGTGAACTGGTTTTTGAGTGTTAGGATCGTAGTTTTGCTACCCCATCTTGGTGGCAAAAGTTTGGACAATCTCATGAGAGGCATCTAATTACTACCAAATCTAATCATCTGCCACTTTTATTGACAATTTCGGATCAGCGAGTTTTACCAAGGCATAAAAGACGAATGTTTAATATGAGCAAATGTGGTATGCTCATGATTCTTTTGATTCGGATATGAAGCATGCCTGGCCGATTGGTGAGCTCGGGATTGCAGAGAAAATTGCTGCTTGTGGTGCGTCCTTGGCAAGCTGGAATCAGGAACACTTTGGCAATTTACAAGGAAATATTACTTCCAAAAAGGAGTATGAGTTCCTTTTTCGTAAAGGTTTTTCGGTTAGTCAAGATCAGTTTGAGAAGTGTAAAGCTGATCTTGAAAGTTTGCTAAAAGGAATTACTTTGGAGGCAACGTTCGAATGTCCATTGGCTGTGTGAGGGGGATAGAAAGACGAAGTACTTTCTTGCGGTTGCTTCTACTAGGCAACGTAGGAAGGTGATTACAAGTTGAGATGACCGTGGTTCGGTTCCGCTAACCATAAGAACCGAAACTTAACTGTAGTGACTAAGGTTCGGTTCTGGTTCTATTCTCGGTTCCAAACCGAAACCTTACCTCTTTTTTTTTTAGTAATATATATATATATAGCAAAAAAAGTTAAAAATATTTTAATTATATATGTATATTTTTTATTTTCTTATACTTAAATATTTAGATTACTTTATTTATATTATAATTTTTAATTTCTAAAAATAATAATTGTATTATTATAATTAAGTACATATATTATAAATAAAAATAGTTGATGGTAAATAGAATCATAATGTGTTGAAATGTAATTTTTTTATTAAGAAAGAATTAATTATATATTATATACTAATATTAATTGAATTTATTTCATTATTATCATTTTATTATATATATATATATTAAACATAAAATACTAACATATTTTTAAAAATATTGAAAAATTGGACGGTTCGGTTCGGTTCTGAACTGTACAGTACGATTCTGGTTTTAAAGGTGCAGTTTCGGTTCGGTTCTTCGGTTAGAATCGAACCGTGGTCCCCTCTAATTACAAGCATTGAGAACGAGGCTGGTACTATTTGTAGTAATCCGGCTGGAATTGAAGGTATCTTCAATGATTATTTCAAGGGCATTTTTTTTTCTTTAAACCCGGAGACTACGGCTATTAATAAGGTTCTTAGTCATATGGATTGCCGAATTGATGAGACAATGCAGGTTCATTTGGAGGCTGAGTTATCTGCCAAAGAGATCAAAGTTGCTGCTTTCCAAATGTCAAGTACTAAGGCGCCTGGTCCAGATGGTATGTCGCCTGCTTTTTTCCAAGATTGTTGGCATGTAGTGGGTGATGACGTGATTAATTTTGCTCTTAATTTTCTTAATAAGGGTTTGCCATTACCGGATATTAATTGCACTAATATTGTTTTAATTCCCAAAGTTAAATCTCTCAAATCTGCTAAGGATTTCTGCCCAATTAGTCTTTGCAATGTTATTTTCAAGATTGTTTTGAAAGCTTTAGCTAATAGACTGAAGGTTATTCTTCCGGGTATTATTGGAGAGAATCAAAGTGCCTCCGTGCCTAAAGGGATGATTTATGATAATGTGATGATAGCTTTCGAGACAATTCATTCCGTGCAAAACAAGAGGAGTGGTCGCCAAGGTCATATGGCATTAAAGTTGAACCTCAATAAGGCTTATGATCGTGTGGAAATTGGAATGGGCTTTGTTGAAGGAATCAATGCGCGTAATATGGTTTTCGTCTAAGTGGATTTCTTTAGTTATGGAGTGTGTTAAATCTGTGACCTAATCTGTAATCGTTAATGAGAAGCAAGGTGAGATGTTTCGGCCTACCCGGGGTATTCGTCAAGGGGATCCGTTGCCCCCTTACTTTGTTTCTTCTTTGCATAGAAGGCCTTTCTCGGATGATTTCTGCTGCCAGTGACTCTGGTCTTATCCATGGAGTTTCAATTTCGAGATCAGCCCAAAAAAATTCACATCTGTTTGCGCTAATTGAAAAGGGAATGCGAGGAAGTGGTTTTGTTGCTTAATACTTTTGAAGTTGCGTCGGGGCAAATGATTAACATAGACAAATCTTCAGTTCTGTTTAGCGCCAATACATTGATGGTTGTTCAGAATGAAGTGATGAGATATCTTGGAGTTCACCGTGTTTTGGACAAAGACAAATATTTGGGACTTTCTATTATGATTGGAAGATCGAAGAAAAGGGAACCGTAATTTATTAAGGAGCGTCTTCAGAAGCGTATTAATAGTTGAATTCGAAGATATTCTCTCGTGCAGGAAAGACAATCATGATATAGGCAGTGGCTCAGGCTGTTCCAGTTTATCTAATGAGTGTTTTCTTGTTTCCGAAAACATTTGTGTAGGAGATGAATTCTATGATTGCAAGGTTCTGGTGGGGAAGTACAACTGGTAGGAGGAGGATTCATTGGAAGAATTGGGAGTCCTTATGCATCTCAAAATTAGATGGGGGTTTGGCTTTCGGGATTTTGAAGCTATCAATTTAGCCTTTGCTAGCGAAGCAGGGATGACGATTATTTCAAAACCCCAATTCTTTGTGTGCCCGATTGCTTCGTGCAAAGTACTACCTGAGGGGAGACTTCTTCAAGGCTGGACTTGGTTCCAACCCTTCTTTCCTATGGAGAAGTTGGATTGCAGGGGGAAAAGTAATTCTTGCAGGGTCTCGGTATAAAGTGGGTTCGGGTGAGTTGGATATTTGGAGGGATCGCTGGATTGATATTCCTCTATCCTTTCGTCCTTCTCCTCGTGTTGATTCTAATATGCCATAATTAAAAGTCTCTGCATTAATGGATTTTGAGAATAAGATGTGGAAGTATGATGTTGTTTTGGATTTGTTTGTTGAGGATGATGCTCGCTGAATCTTAAGCTTGGTGATTCCTCGACACTAGGTGAGTGATCAATTGATTTGGAATGCGTCGAAGCTGGGGGATTTTTCTGTTAAATCAACATATCATGTGGCAAGAGTTGTTTTGGGGAGACCTGACTTACCTGCGAACAACAATGCTTATTTAGAAGCATATATGGTCTGCTCAAGTTATGCCGAAGATCCAATATTTTGTGTGGCGCTTGGCTTGGGACATTCTACCAGTTAAGAGCATTCTTAATTTTCGTGGTATGGATATTCCTAAGGTATGTGATGTTTGTGTAGGTCAAGAATCCTCTACTTTACATGTTTTCTTTAGGGTTTGTCCATGGGTAGCTCCTTGTATAGATCAATGGGATACTCGTGAATTTTGAGAGTTTTTCTTTGCGAAAGCTGCTAGTGTTGGTCAGTTAAATAAAGTCTTTGTTACATTATGGCTGATTTGGAGTAATCAGAACTGAGCTTTGCATGAGGCTGCCTGCTCAACTTCGGCATGCATTGGTCATTCGGTAGCCCATCTAATGGAGCAGTATGCTTCTATCGAGGGTAAGGCCGCAAGGATCTCGTCTCGACAAGCCAAGTAGCTAGTTTGGGTACCTCCACCTACGGGCATTTTGAAAATAAATACTTATGCTTCTTTTGTGTCGATAAGGGAGAAGTGGGGCTAGGGGTGGTCATTCGTGATAGTAAAGGAGGGGTTATTGTTAGTGGATCTCGGTATTTGAGTTTCGTAGCTGATCCATTGTATGCTGAGGTTCATGTCCAGTTTGGATTTGTGTTAGCTCTTGAATATGGCCTCAATGAGTGTATTTTTTAAAGCAATTCCCTTTTGGCGATTAGCGAGATAAATAAGCAGGATCTTGTTTTCTGGGAAGGGGGTCATTAGCACATACACTAACGCACCACACCTTGTCCAGCTCAATTCTAGCTAGTGTATGTGCTAATGACCCCTTTCCCAAAAAACAGGATCCTGCTTATTTATCTCGCTAATCGCCAAAAGGGAATCGTTCTAAAAAATACACTCATTGAGGCCATATTCAAGAGCTAATGGATCAGCTACGAAACTCAAATACCGAGATCCACTAACAATAACCCCTCCTTTACTATCACGAATGACCACCCTAGCCCGCTTCTCCCTTATCGGCACAAAAGAAGCATAAGTATTTATTTTCAAAATGGCCGTAGGTGGAGGTACCCAAACTAGCTACTTGGCTTGTCGAGACGAGATCCTTGCGGCCTTACCCGCTATAGAAGCATTAATGGAAATTTTTATTTTGATGAAAAAAAAAAAAAAAACTGTTGAATAAAATAACATAACTCCCACAATCATGATAAGTTAGTAATTATATTTTATGACTAAAATAGGAATAAACACATTCCATTTACGTAGTCGTAGGGACAGCAAGATTTCCCTTTCAAAGAAGAAACCCAATAATTAGACGACACGCGTCAAGTTTGGCCTCTTTAAGGAATTTCAATCGTATTGGCAACCTGATCAGAAATAGTCAACGTCCATATCTACCACGTAGGCATCATAAAAATATTTGAAAAATTGACAGTGTCTGCCCCAAGCCACTCAAACCATGCATGCTGCCACTTTACATCTCGTTATTGTTTTTGCTAAACCAAACTTACATTATTTATTGGGTTGATTTAATTGAATTAAAACTACCAAGGCTAATTAGAGTTGACAATTTAGCTTTATTAATCTTTTCTGGAGTTGACCTAGCACAATGAAGTTGAAAAGAATGCATGTTGATTTATAAGAATGCATGTGTTGATTTATAAGAATGCATGTGTTGATTTAAGTGAACAAAATTTTATGTTTCTATATATAGTAATGGTTCAAAATTTAAATTTAAATCTTATAAATGAGTAAAATAGACATGGCAAGAATTTCTCCGAATATATATATCTAATTACGGTTGCTTTTAGCACTGCCGGTAAAAGTAACTTTCTCGCTTGTTAACCTGAAGTCCACAAGTTCCACGAATTGAAAAGGTTGGTGGTATCACCTAAAATATTGCAGAGGCATTTGGGATTGTTAAAAAAAAACAAAACCCAAACATAGACGTTGATTTTGAGTCTTAAATTGAATAAAATATGCATTGCAAGAATTTCCCTGTATCAAAATCAGACGTGACTCGACTGGAGTACAATTCTTTTCTTTTTATAAGTCAAATCATACAATTGTGAAGTTGATTAAGTTCATTGCAATTTGCAACGTAATTGTTAAGATAATATATATTCTCCATTACTATTACTATTATTATTTGATTATTATTGTTACACATTAAGTGTCATATATACTTGTATAGGGATGTGGCATAATGCAAATGGTGGAGAAGCCTAAGGAATATTTGGAGGTAGGCAAAGCCGCAAAGGCAAGGTAACTTGGTTTGGGGTCTTCGAAAGCTTGATTATCACTTTTCATATCATTAATCATTAATAATTGAGTAATTAATTAGCTCTTTTCATGACTTTCTCGGCTTTGTGTAGGGTAACATATATAGTCACCTTTTCATTTGGAAAATTTAAGAAAAGTTTAATTTAAGATATGTGAGATTACAATAATTAAGTAACATATTATGTTGATTTCGATGATTTTATGAATAATCGAAAAAAGTGATCAAAATTATGTACCAAAAAAATAGTGATCAAAATTTGTTTCAATATTAAGCTTATATATTTATACATCTGATCGTACTAAAAAAAAGGCATAAATACCACTTTGCACCCTTAAATTTATACGGACTGTCACTTTGCACCCAACTTTTTTATTTTGATCAAAACGCACCCTAAAGTTTTATTTTTGTGCCACTTTGCACCCTCCGTCACGGTAGGACAAACGACTCTATCACGGTGTCCGACGTGGCATATCACGTGTACCAAAAAGTGACATGTGGCACGCTACGTGTATCAAAAAGCGATACGTGGCACGCCACATGTACCAAAAAGCGACACGTGATACACCACATGGCCAAAAAGTGACACGTGTCACGCCATATGTACCAAAAAGTGACACGTGGTATGCCTCGTGCACAAAAAGGACACATGACCGATTCGTTTGTCCTACCAGACAGAGGGTGCAAAGTGGCACAAAAATAAAACTTTAGGGTACGTTTTGATCAAAATAAAAAAATTGGTTGCAAAGTGACAGTTCATATAAACTTAATGGTGCAAAGTGTCATTTATGAAAAAAAAAAAATTTTGCATCTTTTACAAAATATATTATATTCAATTCAAAATCTTAAGGTGATTTTGGAAACTTCAAAATTTGTAAATAATTTGTAAACTACTAAAAAAAAGAAATGAAAGAATAGTGATCAGAAAATCCAATCATAATTCTTATTCTAATTCATTTTTAGTTGCAGAAAGTTATTAATTAGACTCATAGTGTAATGGATGTTTTGAAATTCTCAAAAGCAAAATAAAATTGGATTAATAAATTCCATTAGTCGCTTTGATGATGATGATGATAATGATAGATAAATTCCCTTTTGATTAAACCCAAGCCTTCCCTATTCGAACCTTCACGAATATCAAACATGAGTAAGCAATGGGGGACGTGTCTGGTCAGTGGAGGCAAGGAAACAGATTTGAAGGCTTGAAGAAATGAAACAAATTTATATATAGCAGAAAGAATTTTTATTTCCTCAATCAATTCTCTTCCAAACACTTGTGCTTTTTCTCTTCTTTTTTTTTTCTCTTTAATTTGTGTGCATTTTTTAAATGTATACATTGACCTGAAAATAATATGGTCAAATCTTAATCCTTTTTCACCAAAATTATTAATGATAATAATCTATGGTTTGGGAGGTTGCAACAAACTATGCTTGTTTGGCATAAGGCATAATTTTAAAAGTTAACACCACAAAAGTCTTCACAAAAAAAATTAATTTTTATTTAATATTCAAAATTTGCAAAATGCTTGGTGTTTGTGGTTGATATATATATATATATAAAACAACTTCAATATTCAATATTTAGGGTGTTTGGTATAATTTTCGTTTTCCTGTTTTTTGTTTTTGTTTTGTTTTCGTTTTGTTTTTGTTGTATTGTCAATTTTTTGAAAACAAAAAACATGTTTGGATATACAATTTTGTTGTATGTTTTTAAACAAAAAAAGTTTTTTAAAAAACGTCAAAATGTATGTGAGTTACTGTTCATAATTGTGCTTTCTGTGTTTTGGAAAAACATGAAAGTACAAAATTTTTGCTTCCACTTTTTTCTAAAACACTGATTTTGTTTCCAAAATTTTTGAAAACAGAAACAGCATGCCAAACATGTTTTCACTGTTTTGTTTCAAAAAACAGAAAATTGGCAACAGAAAACAGGAAACAGAAACAATGCCAACGACCCTTAAATTTCTTGCCTCTAATTTAACAATTTAAAATGAAATCAAATTTAAACCTCTTCCAACTTGTTGTAAGACCAAATCATTGAGTTTTGAAATTTGTACATGGTCACATTATATATATATATATATAATTCTTTATCATTATCATTATTTACCAATTATGGACTTAAGTAGACTTTAAGTTCATTTCCCAATGATCATTTCCCAATCAAGTTTATTTACCAAAAACTTGTTGGATAGCAAGCAAAATTGTGTTAACTAAAATCTTGTTCGAATGCTAATTTGTCTCCATGTGCTTGTAAACAAGGATTAGCAAAAATTCCATGTCGTAATTAATATATAGTCAGTATTTGACCATTAGTGAGATGTCAATTTGCTCTAATCAAAACACTAATCCAGGTCTCAAAAGCCCCTAATAATTCTCACATTTCAAGTAATTGACGCTGCTACTGTATATAGGAATATTATTTTAGAAAAATTAGGTCGGAGAAGGTAACACATATTGAAAGAGATAGTGATATTAAAGAAAAAAATATGGCTCATGTTTTGTAAATGACTTGGTAGGGCTTAAGAACCAATGAACTTAAAATCCAAATACCTAACCTATGATGCCAATGAATTAATTTATTTAATCAAATTTCAAATACACTTATTTTTTTTTTCTTTCACTAATTTGTAAGCTCTAGCAGCCATTAATAGTTTGCCTTTAATTTGTGACGAATGCACCTATATGTATATACATATTTTAATTTAAGCCATAGGAAAGTTTTGAGGCTTAAATTTACACATTAAATCTTCGAAATTAAACAAATATTGATGGATCAGAGTGTGTCTTGGGACATTATTAATGTTGAAGGGGTGGCTTAATTCCTTCAAATACGCACCAAACTAGACAGGTTTTATGGTAGGCAGTTGATCAGACATCTGGCAGAGAAATTGATATTACATTGTTTGAAAATTTGATTAATTAATTATATGGGTAAATTCCGTTGATGAACAGAGCAATATTGCGTATCGTTTTCAATGGATTTGTTGTTCAATAATGATCAATAACAATGTAGAGTACTGTCAGCTACTCGGAGAGTCAGAGGTTTTTCTTTTTTTTTTTTTTGGTGCAAAGGAGATAAAGATAATATTAGCTCAAAATAAGTCTAGGGAAAGAAATTCCCATACAGTCAGCAATAACAGAATCATAAAGAAAGTCTGGAAGAGCATTAAACACAAGAAAAAGTTTATTGTTGGGTACAAACATCTCCCTGGCGAAATTAGCTATTAGATCCGCAGCTCGATTGGCTTCCCTGTAGGAGTGCATCAGCATGCAGCTGGAAAAACTTTGTCTCAGTGACCTGCAATCATCAATAAGGTTTCCCAAGGGGTGGGAACTGGTATTAGCCTCATTGATCAGAGATAAGATACAGACAGCATCAACATTTACTAAAAGCTTCTCAATTCCTAAGCGTGCAGCTAAATTCAGTCCATCTCTAAGGCCCCAGAGTTCAGCTTCAAGAGAGTTAGCAACAGGAAGCTTTCTGGCATATCCGGCCAGCCACTCCCCATTCTCATTTCGGAGAAGACCACCAGCCTCAGCTTTCCCCGGGCATCCCAAAGAAGAACCATCAGAATTCAGTTTGGTCCATCCCGAAGGAGGGGGGACCAGGAAATGTTAGCCATAGTTCTGTTAGGCTTAATAGTGGTCTGACTAGCCAAGTGGAAGTATTCCTTAGCTTGGATAAGGGAGAGGTCAAAAACTTTTCCAGGATTAATAGGGAGACCCTCAAACAGCCTCAAATTCCTAGCTTTCCAAGTGTGCCAACAACAGTAAGAGAATATAGTTGGCCAAGGGATGCCTTCGAATGAAAAAGAGGAGGAAAGATTAAGAAGCACCCAAAGAGAGGGCTCCAGAGAGGTGTTGAAATCCCTGGGCAATGAAGGGAACCTTTCCCAGACATTCGAGGCAAAAGGGCAATCCCTAAGAATGTGCATAGCTGACTCCTCTGAGTTAGGACAGATATCACAGCAAACCTCCATACTTATGTTCCTCAAACACAACAGCGATTTAGTAGCGAGACTGTTGTGAGCAAGAAGCCAAAGAAAATATCTAACCCTCGGCTGGCAACCAGCCTTCCAAATCCTAGACCAGACAGGATTAGAATCATGATCATTGGCAGCAAGGGAGTAAGCCGACGGGAGAGAAAAATCCCCATCGCTAGCATGCCAACAGATTCTATCCTCACCGACTGCGGAAAGAGATGAAGCTGTAGATTGGATCTTATCAATAACATGTTAGGGAAGAATGAAGGAGATTTGATTCAGGTCCCATAGATCATTATCCAGATGGCACTGCGATACAAGCAATCTATCCTCTCCCAGATTAAGGGGACCATGGATCAAAGATCTAATGGAATAATTTGAGATCCAGTTGTCAAACCAAAAGGAAGTTTGGTTACCAGAGACAATCAACTTCCTACATCCCCTAAAAAAGATCTCTCTTCCCTTACAAATGCTCGCCCATGTCATGGAGTTAGAATTGGGCCTCTTTTCCAGTGTATCCACATTATATTTCCTCCTTAAGGCCTTAGCCCAGATGTCACCAGGATTTTTCTTCAATCTCCAAATAAGCTTGGCCATCAAAGTGAGATTCCTCCACCTAGCTTTTTTCACATTAATGCCACCACCCTTTTTCTTCTTAGCAATTTTGTCCCATCCAACCAAATGCAAGTTTTTCTTCTCCACAGAGTCACCCCAAAGAAAATTCCGATGAATTCTATCAATCTCCAAGTGAATAGATGAGGGGAGGCTACAGACCTGCATTGGGTAATCCACCATAGCAGATGTCACAGATTGGATCATCGTGCCCCTACCAGCAAGAGAGAGAGTTCGAGCCTTCCAGCCACTGATTTTACTCCTAAGCCTATCAAGTAGATAAGAGTAATCCTGCTTTTTGGGGGCTCTATCAAAGAGAGGGCAACCAAGATAGTGACCTAAGGAGGAAGTTCTCCTAAACTGGAGAATAGAGGCAAGGGAATGTGATTTGTTCTCATCAACAGAAGGGGAGAACCATATCTTAGTTTTATCCTTATTCACCAATTGTCCAGACAGAGAGCAGAATTCATCAAGCACCCTATTAATAGCATCACAGTTTCTAGTGGTGGCACTAGCAAAGAGAAGGATGTCATCAGCAAAGAGTGTGTGGGAGATTCTAGGACCATTCTTTCCAACTGAGAGAGGCTTCCAGTTTCCTTCTCAATGCAAATGGATAGAAATTCCATACAAAGAATAAAAATATAGGGGGATATGGGGTCACCTTGTCTAATCCCTCTAGAGGCAGAAAATTCCTTGGTAGGGGAGCCATTTACAAGAACCGAAAGAGAAGGATTAGTAATGGCCGAGAGAATGAGAGAACAAAGTTGAGTTGGGAAGTTGAAGAAATCAAGCATTTTCTTTATGAAACTCCATTCCAACCTATCAAAGGCTTTTTCAAGGTCAATCTTGATAATCATCCATCCCTCCTTGGCCTGACTCGACCTAGCTGAGTGGACACATTCCTGGGCCAGAATTATATTATCAGAGGCCCTTCTACCCGCTAGGAAAGCCCCTTGAACAGGATTGATGAGGTCCTTAAGGAGAGGTTTCAATCGAAGAGCTATAATCTTAGTGACCACTTTGTAAGATGTATTACCAAGACTAATAGGTCGAAAGAGCTTAATGGATTCAGGGGAAGCAATTTTAGGAACAAGACAAAGAAGGAAATGTTTCCAGGCCTGAGGCATTGAGAGAGAAGAGAAAACCTTCTGAATGGCCAAAATGAAAGTTTGAGAAGTGATTCCCCAACATTTTTGGTAAAACCCCGCATGCAAACCATCAGGGCCAGGGGCTTTGAAAGGTTTCATGGACCATAGAGCTTCCTTAATTTCCTCTAAGGAGGGAATTTTTATAAGGGCTTCATGATGGGCCGAATCGATACCAAAAGAGACAAAAGGCTTATCAAAAGAGGACAAGGTACTAGTTGTGTGTGAGGAGGAATAGAGAGATTGAAAAAAATCAGAGATATGATTGGCACAGTCCTCCCCACTCAGCCAGTTTCCTTGGCTATCCTTAAGAGAAAGAATCCTGTTATGCTTCCTTCTAACCAAAGTAGAAGTATGAAAAAATTTGGTATTACTATCACCCTCAGCCAACCAATCAATACGAGACTTCATGGCCCAAATGATTTCCTCATCCTTCAAAATAGCGGAGAGATCCTGTCTAAGAGTTTTATCAAGGTCAATAAGAAACTGAGAAGGGGCGAGAGAGAGTTTGACCTGGATACCTTTCAGTCTCGTTAAAATTCTCTTCTTCCTATGAAAGATGTTACCAAAAGTGAGTTTATTCCAAACTTTGACTGATTCCACGAAGGCAGCAATCGCTGCATCAAGATCAAATGGGTACATGGACCAAGCTGTCTTAACAACTTCAAAGAAGGAAGGGTCCTTCAGCCACATAGGTTGAAAACGGAAAGGTCTAGGGGAATTGATAGGAAGGGTTGAAGAAGGAGAAAGGAAAATGGGACAATGGTCAGAGACCGAACAAGTCAAATGAAAAAGTGTGGATTCTGGGAAACGGTCCAACCAAGCCCTATTCACCCAAGCCCTATCAATTCTTTCCATAATAAGTGAGGAGAGAGGATGCCCATTAGACCAAGTGAATTTAGGCCCAGTAAAGCCAATATCAATCATCCCACAGGAGTCAATAGCATCAAGAAGCCATCTAGCCCTAGAATAGCTAACAGGCCTACCCCCAAACTTATCATTCCCACTAATGGGCTCATTAAAGTCCCCAATCCACACCCAAGGCAGACCAGTAAAAGAATTGGAAAGAGCAATCAAGAACTCCCAAAGAAGCTTTCTACTAGCAAAATCTGGACTAGCATAAATAGCTGAAATAACAAGCGGGACAGGGTTTGAACTGACCTTGGCTTTGAAAGTTATTTCCTGCTGAGTGAAGCTGATGACATCCACCTGCATTTCCCCTTGGTTCCAGAGTACCCATATTCCACCAGAGAAACCGACCGGCTCCACAGAGAAATTACCATCAAACCCCAGACCTTCCCTAATCACATCACCTCTGGTTCCCCTGACCCTAGTTTCAGTGATGATCAGCACGTCAGGATTATTCTCATTCACCAACTTCCTTACAGTTCGGGAGAAATTTGGGTTACCCGCTCCCCTTGCATTATAGCAGATGATCTTCATGGGATGAAACAGATACATTGTCTTGCCGCAATCGGCCAATTGCTTCCTTAACTTCTTCTTTAAAGAGGATTCTTCTTCTGTGTCTGGCTGAATCCTTACTACATGCTCCATAATTCCCCTTCCTAGCAGCGCGGAGGATTCCACGGAAACGAGAGCCACTTGGACATGGTTTCCTTCCGCCACCACCGCCAGGTGGTTTCTGCCCTTTAACTTTATCCTTGTGTCGGAGCTTCCTGGGTTCCATATCTCCACCCTCCCCATTTGAAGGTGGTTTCTTGTCAACGGAAGGTCCGTTTGCACTCTCTCCAGAAGCCCCATCTCCATCATAACATATTGTAGCTCTGGATTTTGAAACCTTAACAAGGTTAGTTCCGGCGTCGGGGGGAAGATTTCCGGCATCCCCAGCCACTCCATCATCAGATCGGCGTAGTCCCTCATCGCCACATCGTTCGCTATCCAACCAATGTACAGTAAGCAAATTTCCTTCTCCATGGGCATCAGAAACCTTGCTGTCTTTCCCACCACCGCAGGGTAAACAATGCCCAAGTGATCCTCCAGAAGATGGATCACTTCCTGAAGATCCTCCGGCAGTCTCTCTATCGGTAGGAAATCCATTGAGAGTAGCAGGAAATTTAGGGTTAGGGAGAGAACTTGAGCAAAGAGCGAGGGAAGATGGATGGTCATTCAAAGGAGGGGAAGATAAAGACTCTCCCGGGTCAGAAAGCGGGCCAAAAAGATTAGGGTCGTTAGGACCATCAGCAAGGGCCTGGGCATTCCCATAGAGCCCAACAACGACTTTACCTTTCCCTTTTTTCATCACAAGATCCGGCCTTGGGCCCAAAATAGATTCCCGCTCCAACGAAAAATCCTCCCGCTCAGCACCTCCCATTTCCAAATTCAAACTTTTTGCCTTGAGCTGCGGGCCACGTGCTGTGCCAGCATCCGTACCCTTTTGACTAGGCCTGGCAAAAGAATGGGATCTTCTTCTTCTTCTCTGACTGTCCCTGGTTCTTGACCTACCTCTTGATCTGGATTTGTTAACTTTATGGATCTGCATCCATGGACCAAAATTCCTTTCAACTAAGGAAGTTTCAGCAATATTCTCTTCTGCTCCAACAACCTTAATCTCCTTTTCACAAACTTCCTTTTTGTGCCCCAAAAGGCCACAAGAGAAACAAAAGGTAACATCTTCATATAGTAGTTCCTGACTTCTCTTACCAATACGTATTTTGCTTAGTAAGGGCTTGGATACCGGCACTTGAACACAGATTCTAGCAAAACGTCCTCTGTTTCCATTGTCAGTGTGAAAATCAATCTTAAGGAGCTTACCCAAAGCATCATTTACTTTGGATAGAGTATCCCTGTCAAAATACTCCACCGGCAGGTTGGGAAGACGGACCCAAATATTAGCCACCGGCTCTTCCTTAGCTTCGGCCGGATTGAAATCAGGGACCCATTTTCGAACTGAAAGTCGAAAATTACCCAAAAACCATGGGCCTTTAAGAAGGATCCTCTCCAGCTCCGATTTATGTTCCAATTTTACAATAAAGAAGCCTCCTTCTAGATCAATGACCTGGACCTTGCCATGAATCTGCCATAATGACTTGATCTTTTCATTAATGACCCTGAAGGGTAGGGCTCTGCCTTGTGCATTAATGAGCAGAGAGTTTGACCAAGGGGCCCTAATTCTTGCTTTGTCAGCCTTAGAGAGTTTAATGCAAGGAATGGATTCAACAGCATCAACCTCTTCCTCATCATCAGAAACCTCATCCACATTAAAGACTGAAACGGCAGGAGGGGGTAAGGAGCTTTGAAGGGTGTCTTTGTAAGAAGGGCGTGCAGATGAGCTTCCTTCTATTCCCTTGGTAATAGAAGGTATCTCTTCTGCCCCCTGAGATGAAAGGGAGGGTAAGGAAAAAGGGCGACCCGCAAGTGAACGAAGAAAATCTTCCTCCGCCATTAGAGCTTAAAGAAGTACGGACAGAGAAGGGGAGGGGGAAGAGTTTTCATTTTTCAGTAGTTGAATAGTCTTTCATTCTTTCATAATCCGGGACCATGAAAGATAGAAAAATCTTCTTAACAAATGTACATGGTCAATTTTATATTTTCACCTTTACTTTGTAAAGAACCATTTGAAATCCTCTATGTGGTAAAGGCATTAAGGTATCTTTGAAATAAGAAGAATAATGTATACAATTTAAAAGAATCCACTAATATCATTCCCTTTTGTTTTTATACAAGTACAAGTATATTCCAGTTAATTTAATAAAGGAATCGACACTATGGGGGAAAAATCAGTAATAAAACCTCGATGAGATAAAATAAAGTTAAATGCCTTGTAATAATATAAAATGGGAAGAGTTATACTAATGATTTCTTTTTCCCGATTAGAATTTTGCGTCACCTGATTTTGGTTTTGGTGAGTGAGTAGGTTTCGAACCTGAAACGTGCTTAAAGTGTAAGAAATCGTTTATCACTTGATCCATCCCAACTCATGTTGGTATATATACTAATGATTTGTATCAAAATAACATAACACTTAATATATATATCTTTATCTTTATATTATATGTACAAAGTGCTATTATTTATTGTAATTATTTAGTACTTATATCCAGCACAGTCGCCAAGAACAACCTACCAATAACAGGGTTGGTGGACCCAAATCAAAAATACAAAAAAGATATTGCCAGCCCTGTACTCTTACTATAAATTGGTGATATTTACATTGAAAAATTTCAGTGAACAACAAAAGAAAAGACCTTAGGAAGATCAAGAGAGAATTGAGTAGTAGCTTTTACAGTCAACAACAATGGTGGTGAAGGTTTATGGTCCAGCCTATGCTTCCCCAAAGCGTGTGATCCTGTGTCTTATTGAGAAAGGGGTTGAATTTGAGACTGTCCATGTTGATCTGCTCAAAGGAGAAAACAGAGATCCTGAATTCCTTAAGATGCAGGTAAGCAACTATAAATCTTCTCTATTAATTTTCTGTGATTATATTTTGGATTTAAAAGATTAAAATCAGAAACCTTTTTGCATGTTTCAATTTTCGACTCTATGATTCCATTGGTTTTGATCTCTTCTTTTTGTGCTATCTGGTGCAGCCCTTTGGAAGTCTTCCTGTCACTCAAGATGGAGACTTGACTTTATTTGGTAACTCATTCCCTTTCCTCTTGTTTGTAATTTGATGATAATTCAAATGATTCCTTTTTAGCTTTTGGGGTTTTCACAAAATTTAAGATCATAAACAGAACAGGGAAAAAAATAGAGTCAAACATGAACTGAACTTGTTCTTGCTGTCTTAATCTATTTTGTTGTCCAAATTAAGTGGTAGATTAACACCAAAACATATCAAATGAAATTAATTAGATCTGAAATCAGTGAAATGATTGTTTTATCAGAAATCATCTGCATGCATGCCTTGTATTTTGAAAAATGTTTAACCAAATAGCAGCTAAATTACTTGTTATGGTTAAATTTCATAATATGGGTTTTTTTTTTGGTGAGTGTGTGTGTAGAATCCCGAGCCACCATGAGGTATTTTGCAGAGAAATACAAGTCACAGGGAACTGATCTGCTGGGGAAGACATTGGAGGAAAAAGCTCTAGTTGATAACTGGATTGATGTTGAGGCAACCAGCTTCAATCCACCAATTTATGCCCTGACCTTCCAAATCCTGTTTGCACCAGCATTGGGTTTAACCAAAGATGAAAAGGTAATTCAGGAGAATGAGGAAAAGCTAGCCAAAGTGCTGGATATCTATGAAGAGAGGCTTTCAAAGAGCAAATACTTGGCTGGGGATTTCTTCAGCCTTGCTGACCTTAGCCACATTCCATTCACTCAGTACTTGGTTGGTCCAATGGGGAAGGAACCCATGGTGAAGAGCAGGAAGCATGTGAGTGCTTGGTGGGATGATATTAGCAGCAGACCTTCTTGGGCAAAGACTCTTCAGATCTGTCCTCCTCCTATGTGATTAAACAACCAAACCTCAAGTTGTTGTTGTGTTGTGTCTGCTAGCTTCTTTCTGATATGGGTCTCTTTTTACTGTTTTTGAATAATGATGTCTAGTTTGTAATCTGTTTAGTGGTGTTGTGTCTGTCTTTCAAGGTCTTGCTTTCTATCTGTTGTAAGAAGTAAGAACCTGTTATCTTTACTGTTATGCGTTGCTTTAATTTCCTATGCAATGAAATCTTATGAGGTGTTTAACTTTATAATTAAATTATAACTATCTTGGCTTATGTTTGATAGTTGAATCTCAAAAAGGGTATATTATTATATTGTTGGGAGACACTTAAGTAATTCATATTTTATTGGTTGAAGAACAGCTGCCTAAACTAGGTGTAGTTTATGGGTTAATAATATTAAAGTGGGTTCAACATCAAATCAAGCATAACCAACATATGAGCTTCTTTTTCAGTTTACACCTATATTGGCTATAGCCAAGCAAGCCTCACTGAATATTTTATTTTCACCTTATGGCTCTCAGTATCCAATTCATGTTCATGGCATTGACCAAGATCTCCATCCTTGGTATAAGCACCATTTTTTAAAGATGGTATATATCTCATTAAAGACAATTAACATTTCCTCAAAATATTCTCAAGTAGCAAAAAAAACATTAAAATATCCTCAAAATGTTTTCCTTGTCTTCTACCAAAAAAAAATGTTTTCCTTGTCAAAGGACCCATTAACAATAACTATATAAATGTAAGATCATCCATCTGGTCCCAAATCACATTTCAACATCTCATCCCTATACAACTATAATATTATTATATATTGTTATATCTTCTTTTTGTGAATAAAAGAAGCATTAAACTAAATTAGTGTTTTATTGCCAAAAAAAGTAAATTAGTGTTTTCGGCCTAAAAAAAAAAAAACTAAATTAGTGTTCATACTCATACATACGGCTCGCTATCATAAAGGGCTGGGGCATAGGCCTTGCTGTCAAGAAAAGGATTAATCAGCCCATTAGAAGTTTGAGGCTCAAAATAAACATAATTGGACTTAACATTAATGGACCTACAAATTCTTTGTCTTCATGATCTTACTCTATGTACAACTACTTCAATGTCAAATTGTATGTGCATGAACCATTTTGATCACCTTCTTCTGTTGCAAGTGATTCAAAGATTATCATATTGCAAACACCTTCCCTTCTCCTTTATATCATCTGAAATCAAATTTACCTTTTCCATTTTCCAAAATGCTTGGTTAACAAGAGAGTTGTAAGTATAGTGAGGGTAGATGGGCGGCTAAATGGGTAGATATCCTCGATTGAAGTCGTAATGTTTTTGCTTTATAGTTATTTTTTCCTTAGAAAAGAAAAATTACTTGCAAAGGTCCATGGGCCTAAACCTATTCCAACAACAATTTTTTTCTTTCGGCCAATTATTCCACATATTTATAGTTTACTTTATGGAGAGTTTTCTTTTCCTTTTGGGATGTTACTCGAATTTGAATTGATCAAAAAAGGAAAAGACTCATACATATTAGAAAAATTATTAAGTGTGCCACATCACCTATGAAATCAACCATTAATATGATGACAATTTTCTTAAAAAAAAAATATATAATGACAACTTAACAATTTTCTAAAACATTATTCCAATGATATCTCAAATGTAGAGACTTACCCTTTACACTGTTTAAAAAGGACTAAACTTTGGGTAAAATTGTGCCTGAATTTTAAGAGTTAACTTGACGTGACATAATTTTACTAATTAGTCTCATTGTTGACATAGTGGGACGGTTTGATCTAATAATTTCTCTTTAGGTGTTACTATTTTTTTGAGCAAATAATCAATTTCATTAATCAACAATTAGAGATTACAAACGTCGGGAGATATAGTCCCACACCACACGTTATCCAGCTCAATCGTTAGCTAAAGAATGTGCAAATATATTAGCTTCCCTATTTACAAATTGAAATACAGAAATCAAATAAGGTTGTCAATTCTCTAATATCATCTATTCTAGAAACTATACCATAAATAAAATATCTACAAACCAAATACACAAATAAATAAACTACAAACTAAACTCACATTCCATGAGAGTTGAACTCAAGACCTCATCGTCCAGGTAGACTGGAACTAAGAGTCCAGTACTCTACCACCAGGCCAAATGCCTGATGGATAGGTGTTACTATTATTATTGAAAAAATTGACCTTGTGTTATGGATAAATGGACTTTTACATCATTTATCTGGCTAGACATTATCAAGTGATAAATGGAGAGAATTATCAGAGATAAAAGAGAAGATTATCAGCAATATTTATCCAGGAGATAATTAGTGATATTATTTAATTATGTTGATTTATCTTGTATCTATGAGTTATCTCAAGCTATGAGGTTCAACTATAAATAGGCTACCTCAGTTCATTTGTAAACATCCCATTCTACATTCTCAATTCTCTGAGTAATAAGAATTCTTTCTTTCTCTCCATCTGTTCTTACCTTGTTCTTATTGTTCTTTAGTTATTTCATAACACGTTATCAGCACGAGAAAGCTCTGAAAATTTTCGTCCCCTTTTTTCATTATTATTATTTCTCACCTCCCACACCATTAGATTTTGAATATCTTAGAGAGTAACATATCAAAAATTCAGCCTATTACGACATCATATAAGATCACACCTTCCGGTAAAAGTTTTAGACTTGACCCGAGATCTGAATTTTTTCGATCGTATATTTTTTCTCATTTCTCTTACCACTAGATTCTCCTCATCAATATCTTTCCAACGCCACTAGAATCACCTAAAACGGAGGTTGGACGCGCCCTCACCTCCCGGTCAAAGTTTCTCACGCGCCCCTTTATTTTCTATACAAGTCAATCCAGTTGGTTCGGCCAGTGACCCGGTTCAGACTAGAATCTTCACCTGACCGGTTCGGTTGATTTCATCTCGGGTTTTGGCTCTACGAAACCAGTTCCCAAGGTTTTTCAGCGCCTTTTATTCAAAAATGTTGTCGAAATTTTCTAATTCTATCTCTAATTATATGTTTATGTTATATCATTCTTTATTAGAGACTTGTGGCATGAAATTTTTATTACTAACTAATAAAGTGCTAAGCTCCTGTGGAGACAAAAATGGCAAAGTTTTGTCATAGATAAACTACCTCCTTGGTTTGGTGAGGATTTGATAATATTTATATGATATGAGCACTACTTATTGCCGAATAGCCAAACATCATTGGCATATTTCTAAACTTTCTCAATAAGAGTGTGGGCACTATTCAAAGCAGAAGTTGTCATGCTCCTGCAATTGACGCCAAAAGTTGTCATGCTCCTGCAATTGGCACCAGAAGTTGTCATGCTTCTGCAATTGACACCCGAAGTTGTCATGCTCCTGCAATTGACACCAGAAGTTGTCATGATCTTACAATTGACACCAGAAGTTGTCAATGGTCTTACAATTGACCAGAAGTTGTCATGATAAATTTCCAATAGACACTTGAAGATGTCATAATTCAATTGACACCAGAAGTTGTCATAATTCAAATGACACCAGAAGTTGTCATGATTTTACCTTTCAAATTGACACAAGAAGTTGTCATATACACTATTAATTTGTTATAGACACCTGAAGTTGTCATAACAATTTTTGATTCATTTTTCTATGTATTTTGACACCTGAAGTTGTCATTGTGCTTTAATTATATGTCTAGGCAAATTCTGTCTAAGGAGTATGGATTTTAAGTGAGACCGTTTATGACTCCTCCATTCTCTCTTGGGAATTTAGCTGGTGTAATTTTTAATACGCTTGTTTACTCTATATTTGAGACAATCATCTTATCAATAAAATATTCATTTGACACTTGAAGTTGTCAACATAAGTGCAAATGGGAAATATTGAGAAAAAGGAAAATGCATGTTTGCTTGATAGTGCTATGATACATACCATTTTACGTGGCAAAGACTTTTTCTCAAGTATGACATTGTGCAAGAAAATGTCAATACCATTTCTGGTCCTGCCAATATAATAGATGGCTTTGGATATGTCATATGCCATACATAGTTGTTTTATGGCATTGTTTTGCATCATGAAGATGCAATATTAAAAATAAATCAATGAGGAAGTTGCTTAGTTGTACACCGTTATAGGTAACATCTTGAGACAACAACTGAAATAAATAAAGATTTTCTAAAGTATCACTTTAAGATGGGCTAGAAGACCATCTATGAAAGGCTAGAAGCCTATATTACTGGGTTGAATGTTTTCCCCCAAAAGAGTTACCATTATGCCTTAAAAATTGAACCCTGATGTGTTCAAACTTTGGCATTATTGCCTTGGTCATTCAGGCGCGATGATCATACAAAGAATCATCAATAATATAAGGAGACACTTTTTGAAAGACACAAAAGTCTTGTTCTCCAAAGATTACACTTGTAAATCCTGTCATTTTCTCAAGTACAAAATTATTGCCAATTACCAATAGAATTTTGACACCTGCAGTTGTCATAATAACATTGATTCCGGAATCATCTATGTTATAGATTGTGGTGAATAGCAATGACTTTTGTCTTGATATTGAGTTGCATCTCCGCAAGGCCTTGCTAGTAATGAAAAGTTAGATGCCAATTACATGCGTAATTTTATATGGGCTATTATAGAAGCCATCATTATGGGCCGTTATAGAGGCTAGTAATCATGAGTCATAACAAAGGCCATGAACATATTGGAAATAATTACTATGGGCCATTATAGAGGCCATAACCAATACTTATTATACCCCTGTTGAGGCTTTAAGCATATACATATTATTCTCATGAGAATGAAAGTTTATCTATAGATAATGCTCTATGAATCTTAAATGGCTAGAAGCCTATGGAATTACTGAAAACTGGGCACGTACTTGTCGTACGAATAAACAATTTGTTGATATTTATTTGGTCTCCCTGAAGGAGAAATATATGCGTGTAGAGCTCCACGCCATTGAATATCAATGCCCCATCAGTCATAGAATTTCCCCCCTAAAATAGTCCTAAGCCATGAGCTGGACATTTCACATGTTTACACCCTTGATTGCGCTGTTCAAGTGCCTGTAGCACCACCACAAATGACTAAAATGGGTCCCCAACGACGTATGGGCATATATGTTGGGTATAATTCACTGTCCATTATTAGGTTATTTGAACCATTGACGAGTGATTTATTTACCGCAAGATTCGCGGATTATCATGAGACTTTGTTCCCATTACTTGGGAAACCAAAGGCTTGCAAAGATGGATAGCGTGAAAACCTGAAGTTTTCTCACAGAAAAAAGGGACTGTCTCATTAAGACCCAATAATACATGAATGTGAATGGTGCAAAATTTGATCCATTTGCAAGTTATTGCAATCAATTTGCCCAATCTATTTTATCAGACTGTTAAAATTACAAATTTTAAACTGTGAATGTTCCAGCTAAGATAGATGTTCTCGAAGAACATGATGGATCAAAGTGACCAGGCCTGAAGCATGGAAAACTGATGGGATCAAAAGATATAGTTCCTCAAAAAAGAAGGGGGAGGAATTTGGAATCTGCTTCAGAAGAGCATATTGGTCTTTATCGAGGAAACCAAGTTGCCCCTGATATGACACAAAATAAAGAGAGCAAAATACTGAATATATTGCCCCTGAAGAGGCACAATTCATGAGCCAATTGCCCCTATAGTGGCACAAACCCATGAAAAGATCACCAACCCTGGGAATGCTAGAATTTCCATTGTTATGATCAGAATGAGATAATCATCGATGATGCGTTCGCTCTCTGAATCGCTCATGAAATATAATCGATGAAGATGAATCTCGGTTTATAACTGAATGTCATCAAAGGCAATATTGGCCTATATGAGAGGAAACAATTAAGGTTGAATTGGCTTCCCTTGCCAAAGAATGATGTCTTTGGACTTAAACCTGTTGGATTAAAATGGGTATTTGTTTGGAAATGAAATGAAGAAAATAAGGTCGTGAGGTATAAAACCTGACCTGTAGTCCAAAGGTTCACTTAGAGAACTGTGGCTGATTGTAATGTATTCACTTGTGATGAATACAAATTCATTTCCTTATAAAGTTAGAAACATGTTATATGAACATTGTGATGACATACTTATGGTTCAAAGGATATAATATGCCTGAAGCATACATTCCCATATTTGTATTCCCGAGAGAATTAAAATGCCTGAAGCATACACTCCCCGCAACTTATTCTCAAAAGTTGCAAAAGATCTTGATATGGGTTTAAGCAATCCAGCCACATGTGGTACCAACGCTTAAGCGTGTGCTTCATTATGGACGAAAAAAGATCCCATCTACCCATGTGTGTTTATTAATCGTAATCTGGATTTGCTATAGTAGCAGTTTATGTCGACGATATAATTTGGAACTCCTGAAGAGTTGTTCCAAACTGCTAACTATTTGAAAAGGAGTCTGAGGATTTGGGTAAAACCAAATTATGCTTTGATCTAGAGCTTGAGCACAAAGCAAATGATATACTTTGAGCACCCCTATGGTTGTAAGGTCCCTTGATCCCAAATGGACTAGTTTCGTCCTAAGCAAACCGATGAGGATATGTTTGGTCCTGAAGTACCATACCTCAATGCTATTGGGGGGATTAATGTATTTGGCACAATGCATGCGACCTAATATCGCATTTGCGATAAATTTGTTGGCATATTTCAGTTATTAGCCAACTCGGAGATATTGTTAAGCACATTTTATGTCATCTCTGTTTTACCATAGTTTTTGGGTTATTTTAATTCTAATAAATCTACTAACTTTGGTTTTGTAGGATTTGCTAATGCGGAGTATCAGTCTGATTCGCATAAAGCTCGCTCTCAAACCGATTACCTGATTTGCTATAATGATACTACCATTCTTGGCTATCTACTAAGTATATGGTAGTAGTTATATCTTCCAACCACTCTGAGATTATCTCCCTCTATGAGGTCGGAAGAGAGTGTGTTTGGTTAAAATTTGTTATAGCACAGGTCTAAAGGACTTGTGGATTGAAACCGGTTATAGATTCTCCCATTATAATGTTGCTTGTATTGCACAAGTCAGGGGAGAATATTTTAAAAGTGATTAGACCAAGCACATTTCACCAAAATTTTAGACTCATGAACTCCAAGAAAGTCGACAAGTTGATGTCAAACATATTCGCTCCACTGATAATCTTGCAGATTTATTTACCAAATCTTTGCCGACATCAACATTTGAGAAACTTGTTTATGGCATTGGTATGCAGCGAGTTAACAAGATGCGCGATTAATTTCCTAGAAGTGGAAATGATTAGATGCCCCAGAAGTACCGGTTTATTTTAATTCATGGGGAGCGATTAGAGTGCGTTGTACTCTTTTTCCCTTATGTTTGGTTTTTATCCCATTGGGTTTTTACCGACTTAAGGTTTTTAATGAGGCAGCAATAGCAAATTAAATTAGTGTTGTCCTGAAGACAACATTAGAGGGACTAGGTTGTATTCTTTTTCCCTTCAGTCCGGTTTTTGTCCCACTGGGTTTTTCTGGCTCAAGTTTTTTAACGAGACAACCATAATACGTTTAAGATGGCCATCACAATGATGTTCAGTCCAAGGGGGAGTGTTATGAATAAATGGACTTTCACATCATTTATCTGACTAGATATTATCAAGTGATAAAGGGAAAGAATTATCAGAGATAAAAGAGAAGATTATCAACAACATTTATCCAGGAGATAATTAGTGATATTATTTAATTATGTTGATTTATCTTGTATCTATGAGTTATCTCCAGCTATGAGGTTCAGCTATAAATAGGCTACCTCAGTTCATTTGTAAACATCCCATTCTATATTCTTAATTCTCTGAGTAATAAGAATTCTTTCTTTCTCTACATCTGTTCTTACCTTGTTCTTATTGTTCTTTAGTTATTTCATAACACCTTGGAAATTGTCTTAGTTATAAATGGAAAGAAAAGTGTCTCTTTTTACATTTTTCATTTTTTTTTTAAAAAATCTCAATACACTTTTCTTAAGTAAATTCATTACTCCCTCTTATTTAAAATAAGTGAAACATTATGAATATTACAGAAACCAAGGCTATGATTAGTTGGTTTTAAATTTAGTAAAAACTTACTTAAAATGTCATAATTACCCTTCAAAAAATTTTATAAACAATTAATTAATAAATCTTCTCTCCCTTCCCAACTTTCTAAGACCATTTAAAAGTTCAACCACTTAAATTAACACTTAGGGGTATATATGGAAAAAAGAGTAAAATTGCATTGGTTTTCTAATTGTGCAAAAGTTGAAATATTTCACTGATTTTGAAAGATTGCAAAAGTTGAAATATTTCACTTATTTTGAATGGGAGAGAGTATAAGATGAAAAACTAAGCACACCGACCATTTTGTCAAGTTGAAATGTTTCTCTGTCTTGCAATACTAAATTGATTAACATCGATAAGAATGACCTTAGTGACCATATATAGGGCTGCAAACGAGCCGAGCTCGAACGAGCTTGAACACGAACTCAGTTTTGTTTGCGAACATTTTGCTTTGTTCAAGCTCGGCTCGTGTTCGTTTAAATATTTTGGTGTTCATTCGAGCTCGGCTCGTTTAAAATTTAGAGTGTTCGAAGCTCGTTCAAGCTCGGCTCGTTTAAGAAAATGTTCGTGAACATCAAACGAACATGTTAACGAACAATAATTGAACATTTTTACAAAAATTGAAATTGTTCATAAACAAAAAATTGTTCATGAACAATGTAATAATTCCCTATCAAATGAACAAAAACGAACAAAATATTATATAATTATATATATATTATATATAATAATTAAATTTTAATTTAAATATATTAGATAATAGAATATTATTATTTTTATAATTTTTATTAATAATATATATTATTATTAATATATAAATAATTATATAATAAATGAACGTTCGATTATTATATAAACGAACACTTAAATGAACAATAAACGAGTCTGTTCGTGAACACTTAAATGAACAATAAACGAGCCTGTTCATGAACATAAACGAGCTGAACACATTTTGTTCAAGCTCGACTCGTTTAATAAATGAACACTAAATTTTTGTTCAAACTCGTTTGTTAACTAAATAAACGAACATAAACGAGTTTTAATCGAGCCCGTTCACGAGCTGTTCATCGAACTCGCTGTTCATTTGCAGCCCTAACCATATATCCCCAATCCAGCTCATCAAGGCCATAATAAAATGCCAAAAGCTCAGATCAATATGAAAGCAAGATTTTCACACTTTCTTTCTCGTCTCTGATCAATTCATGGATCCAAACCATTCATAATTAGGAAAAAGAAAATTCCCATCATAATTATTTTAAAAACATTAAAAACGTGACTTTTATTAATTCTTTTGTCAGGTTTCGTAACGTTGGGCTGTTTTCATTTTGCAATGTAAGATTTTGTTTACAGTTATTTCGACAAATAGAAAATGCATGGGGCGGATATGTAATAATTAGGCTTTATATATATATATATATATATATATATATATATATATATATATA
>AWUE01024780.1:0-16497 GCA_001974825.2 Corchorus olitorius
ATTCTGACCATTTGATGCAACATCTATTTTCTTGACCGTCGGATACTAAAAGGTTTAACCTACTAAACCAGTTTTAAAAACCTTTTGGAATGAATTCGTATGTGGTAGTCCTCGTGATAGATTTTTACACTTTTTTATTCCAACTGTTGATATCAACTACTTTTTTTACTTGATTTATTATTTTTTTTCTAACTTTTTTATTTTTATTCTTTTCTTCTTCGTTTTCTGGCTTTCTGCTTTGAGAATAAAATTATTCAACCATATGAATAAATTACTGCAAAATGACTACTCTCCCCAGCAAAATGAATAAATTGAAGATCAAGCAGCAGCTTGGATGCTTTGATACGACCACCTTTGCTTCAACTTGGAACAAAGATTTCAAAACAACTTTCTAGAGAGGCCTTTTGCGCAATCATCAGTCCTGAAATTGTATTTGGAATTGGCCCCAAGAACATTGAAACAGAATAGAAAAAAGAAAGATTATTAATTATGATACCAACGCCAAGATGAATGTTATTGTAAATAATAATAATGTAATTTGACAATTAGAGATTAGAGTATTCCTCTACAGGGGAACAAATTTAATCACATCACATTATTATAATAATTTTATTAATTGTAAATAAATTATTAATTGTAAATAAAAAAAGAAAGTGTTGAGAGGGAAGTAGATTTGTTAAAGAAGTTTCTTTAGTGATATTTTCATTTAAAAGAGCGTATTTATCTTAATTTATATTTTTTTGGATAATTTATCTTAATTTATATTTAGATGAATAAAAATAAAAAAAGAGTAAAAACAAAAGAGAAGAAAACGAGGAAGAAAAGAATAAAAAATAAAAAAGTTAGAGAAAAAATAATAAATCAAGTAAAAAAAAAGTAGTTGATATCAACAGTTGGAATAAAAAATGTGTAAAAAGCTATCATGAGGACTACCACATACGAATTCATTCCAAAAGATTTTTAAAACCGGTTTAATAGGTTAAATCTTTTAGTATCCGACGGTCAGGAAAATAGATGTTGCATCCAATGGTCAGAATTGAATGGGAGCATCACATTGAAAAGTGGGAGCATCACAACGGGAGCACCGAAGTCTACACCATATATATATATGCTAATTGCTTAATTAAGGGTAAAACGTTTCTGACTCGGCCTAATTTGGGGCACAACGTTTCAATTTGGTCTATTTGGGGCAAAACGTTTTCAATTAGCGTCAATTAGGTTCAGACCGTCAATTTGGGAAGAATCTTTGCGAGAGTGAAAGAAGCGCGCAGTTAGCTGTAACGGAAACCGTTAAGTCAATAAAAAATATTTTTTAATTATTAAAAAAGTAATTTAGGGTGTTACTTAAAATAAAAAGAAAACGAAAATAAAAAGAAAAAGTAAAAAGTAAAAACTAAAATTGGCTTTAAAACGTAGAGAAAAGAAGTCAGGCGCATCGAAAAAATCCATCGAAGCATATCAGTGATAACAATGGAGCATTTGGGCGATTTACGCTTTTACCCAGAATAAATCCATCTCCAAGCTTTGGAAAATCGTATCCTCCAGCGAGTTTTTGTGCATTTGAGTTTTGAAGAATCAAATTCGAGAGTTTTTCAGAAGAAGGTGAAGACGAGTTCTTCTGCAAATTCTTCGAGGTATGAGTCAATTATTCGATTATTATTGTTTAAGGTTTTTCGATTTGACTTGATCTGTAGTTGGGTAGGGTAGGATTTGATTACAAGATTTATGAAAAAATTTTGGTTTATTTTGGTGTTTTATGTTTGGTAGTGTGAAAAGGAGGAGTCGGAATCAGTATTTGGATGTCAGAACTTACAAGGCCATATCCTCAAGCTATCCTATTGAAAGGGATTATGAAAGCAATCCAGTGTATTGTTATTTCAATTTGAAGGCTCAACAGTGGTGTTCTTGGACCAATGAGAATCCAGGAAGAAGATTTTATGGATGCCATTATTTCACTGTGAGTACACATTGATTTATGTTAATTCATTAGGATAGGAATGAGTTATGTTGATTTTGATTCAAGGTTTGTGGGTTTTGTAGGAAAAAGATTGTTGTTTCTATGACTGGCATGATGAAAGGTTCACTGAAAGATCGAAGGAAATTATCATGGAGCTTAGAGGGAGAGAAAGGGTGTTGCTTGATAATGTAAGATGGATGAAGGATGAAATCAATCAATTGAGGAGAAATGCTGTGGAGCAAATAAGTGATGAAATTATAAAAGAGAACTCCAAATTGAAGTCTGAAGTTGCTGCATTAAGGTTGTAGTTGGATCAAGCTTTTGAAGCTGTAATAAGTAGTAGAAATAGAGGGTGGTTTATGATGAAATTTGCATCATTTGTTATAGTTTTACTACTTTTGAATGTATTCATCTTATCAGGTTTCATGAGTAGGAAAGACAGTGGGAAAAAGTCATTTGCCTTGCCTTAGCTTAGGTCAATGTGTTTGTATTAAGTGCAAGCTTAGTTGTGTAATTGTAGTTATTAATGATTTGGTTATTAATGAAAATATTGGTCATTTCTGTTCTATACCCTGTTCTTCGAATTAATGTAGCTTAGGACATAATGCAATAAAGTTTAAATAATGCAATGAAGTTTAGGCAAATATTAACTTATATTAAATTCATGGTTCATGGTGCAATAATAGCTGTTTAAAGTGCACCATGAACATAATAGCTGTTTGTTATTGATAAACTAGGGCAAACTAAGTAAGACAAAATCAGGAGTTACATTACATTTCTCCTTGCCCTCAAAATAAGTACAGAATACATAAATCCGATTACTAAAATCCTTCACTGCCTAAATTGTTTACAATTTCCAAGGTCCTTTGTCCTTGCCTTGGGAGGGTGCTGTCTTCTTGCATTTTAGTGGCTTTCCAGTATTGTTTGAATCCTGGGTTCCAGCTGCAGATGAAGCCTTTCTTTTAGGGTTTGAAGCAGCACGAGGCCTTCCAAGCTGTTGAAAAACAGTTGTTTTTAGTGGCAATGACATGCATACACAACAAGATACACAACAATCAGTAATTTGCATACAAGTTGCCTTTGGTACTTGCATTTTCAACATCCCTTGCTGAGCTTTTGCCTGGTCCATGATTTGATGAAGATGAAGCTGGGGCAGAAGTTAATGAGCCTGCGGACTTGCCCATAAACTTAGGTCTTGATCTGGGGCTTGTGCTAAAGGTCGGCACAGTGCTACTTATGACCCTATGCTCAGCATCAACCCAGGTTCTTCCTGAAGTTTGTTGTCTACCTCTACCTCTTGGGGGTTTGAAGGATTGTGGTTTTGCTGGAGCAGGATTCTCGGAAATTGGAGCAGAAACTGGTCGAGGAGTCCTGTTTGCATTAGCAGTTGCATTTGCACTGACTTTTGCAAAGAATTAAACAAACAAACTATGATCATAAATCATTACTAATTCATTACTATTTGTAATGATATTTAAACTCATTGCAAAAAAAAAAAAAAATCTTAAAAAACACAGTACGGAAAATTCACAAACTGTTAAACGTTTTGCCCTTTTTTGAAATTCCCGAATAGGTTTTACCCTTAATTATAAACTTCTGCAAAATTTTTACCCTTTTTTGAAAAACCCGATTACGTTTTACCCTTATTTGCTCCATGTAAATTTAAGTTAGAAACCCTAATTCCCAAATTACTGTATGAACAAACCCTAACTTTCTAGAAACTTTCCAAATACCCAGAAACAATTTATAGCAATAACTGATAATAGAACACTTTTTTACCAAAACCCATAACAGAACATCTATTTTAACCCAAAATCCCTATCATTTTAACTCATAAAACCTAATTCCCAATTAAAGTGATGAACAAACACTAAATTTCCTAAAAGATCGCAAAAACCCATAAACAATTCATACCAATAAATGATAATAAAACCTTTTTAACAAAATCCATATTAGAAAACCGATTTTTACCCTAAATCCACCAAAAAAAAAACCAATTAACAAGCCTATGGAAGAAAATAACCTTCACGCAGACTTTTCGAACAAATTTGCAAGATTACTAGGCAAATCGGCGCTCAATCACAGCTGGGAATTCATTGAATGATGATCAGCATCAAGAAATTTTGAGAAGATGAAAAGATGGAACTAAAAAAGAAGAGAGGATTTTTTTTAACGACAGAAGGAAAATGAAGAAATGAAGAAAAAACCCTAACAACCAAACTTATAACCGAATCAAAACGCCGCGTTTTGATTTAGGCAAATTTTTTTATTTTTTCCTTTTCTGGTTAAATTAAATTAATTTTAAATAAATTAATATTTTTTTTTCGAAATACAAGTGCCACGTGTCGCCTGATATGAATTCACACGCCCCCTATACGCGTGAAACATACGTCCCATCCAAATTGACGATCTGCCCTTAATTGACGCGAATTGAAAATGTTTTGCCTCAAATAGACCAAATTGAAACGTTATACCCTAATTAGGTCGAGCCAGAAACGTTTTGCTCTTAATTGAGCAATTAGCCACACACACACAAATATATATATATATATATATATTTGTATAATGAAAAGAAAATAAAACAGAAGGCAATTCATTATTATATATTACAATATATATCTAGCTAGATGGTCTAAAAAGGTTAGAGATGAGGTTAACACTATCAGGCATCTAATCTAAAACCAATTGGCAATAGGTGGAGAGGCCCAGTCTGTATATAAGGCACTCAGTCATGTCACATTTATACGATGTGGGATATTACCACTCTAACACGCCCCCTCACGTGTAGCCTGAAACAATAGATCGGGTCTACATGTGGACTACCGATTCTGGGGCAACGAGACAGACCTGAGCTCTGATACCATGTCAGGCGTCTAATATAAGACCAATTGGCAATAGGTGGAGAGCCCCAGCCTGTATATAAGGCACTCAGTCATGTCACACTTATACGATGTAGAATATTACTACTCTAACAAACACTTGCTACGTTTTGAAATTAATATGGAAACATACAAATCATATATATAATTCAAATATATATTTTTGGTAACGGACTATATATATTTTTTTATACAATGTAAAGATTAACTTTTGATTAATCTTTTAGTTGCCATTTGCCAATATGAGGCCTAATTGGTAAAAATGATAACTTGGAACTTTTGGGCTAGGTTTCATGTTCAAGTTTTATCAAATTTTAAGTTAATTCATGTTGAAATCTTGATTACTATTACACCCGAGTTATTAACTCAACTGGTAGGTGTACCGTGTTAGCTGGATCGTGAAGTCCTAGGTTCAAATCTCACGGAGTGTGAGTTTAGTTTATAATTTGTATAATTGTGTATTTGGTAGGTATATGTTATTCATGGTAGTTTCTTAGTTTGAGTTGAATTCTCATTTAGATTTTTGGGCATATAGAGATTTATTTGGATTGTAATGAGATTTCACTTGTACTCCCTAAAAAAAAAAAATCTTGACTACTATTATAGTGTTAAACCTTTCAGGCAATATAAGCAACTATTCATGAATCGAGCCATAAATATAAGGAATTTATATTTGATGCACTGTCCATTGTATAGAAACCTATACACTGTCAGGACATCATATTGCACCACCTCATTAAAATACAAAATAAAAATCTTACAAGCCCTTTTTAATAAAAAAAAATAATAAACATTTTCATCCTCATTCTCTCTCCCACGTTTCGCTTCTTCTTCCTTCCTTCTTCTTCCCTTTTTTGCAGTATGGAAGAACAAAACCATGATTGTATTGTTTTGATCCTAATAAAGGTATAGCAAATTATTCAGTTTTCCTTAATAGCCAAAAATTGTACAACCTATAAAATAGGTTCAATTAAAAGATTTGGGAATTGAAAGGGAAAAGAAGTCCATTGTTCACTTCAATCCATATTTGCGTTGGCTTCAACACCTTAATAAATCTAAATTCTTTCTTTACATAAACGGATTAGAGAATGGTCAATTGAAATAAAAAGCCTCTTAGATTTAATATGTTGAAACCTAGGCATAGAAGGATTGAACAATGGCGTTCAAATATATATAGATTTAATCGTGAAAGGATTGAATATTGGGGTAATTTTGCAGATTGTCAAATTTATGGCTTTCCAAATTATGCTACTAGTATTTCTTTTTCTTGTTTATATTCATCTACAACAAGTTATAATTGCAAAATTATAAGAACTAGAGGAAGTGAAGCTGTCCAGAAAGTGTTGTAATCCGGATATCCCAAACTATAATCTATCAAATTAATCATGCAAGCGGAAGCAACTAAAATAATAAATCATCCACACAAGACAAAAAAAATTTACGTGGTTACGTCCACGGAGGAGAAGAGAAATCCACTAGTTATAGAAAATTACATCAACACATAATTATCAATAACTCTCACTCAATCTCTCAACCCAATCTAACAATCAATCCTAAACCAAACCCAAACAATCTTGAGTACTCTCACTCGGTCTCTATTTGAGCACTCTCGCTCGGTCTCTACAAACCAATCATCACATCTATCAAACCAAACAATCATATACACCCATAAGAACCACCCTTTTGTCCTATGGGGTGCCTCCACCCAAATCTAACCCTTAAACTACATCTTTTCTCCAAACATACAAAAACTCTATTGACAAACTCTCTATTTATAGTAGCACAGACTTGGACTCCAAGAATCTCTTTCCTACTAGGATTCTGGTTTACCAAGTCTTTTTTTCCACCAAGCAATACAGGACTAAAAAGTTCAAATCCAAATCTAACTAGGATTTGAGTCAAAATTCTAACAGAAAGTTTCGTTTGAGACTTTAATATCTGGAAATCTGAAAATTTAACTCGAAAAAGATATCTTTGATGATGGTAATTAGTCTTGATTTGTCCAAATTCCTATTTTAGTTAAAGTCTTAAAGGTAATTGAAAAGTTGTAGATATTTATTTTAGAGGGCCTCTAAATCTTATAATTTACTCATTAATAAGGTGTTACTATATGGTGGAGTGACCGTGTATAGAAATTATACACTGTCAGTGTATCAAATATAAACTCATATATAAATATCTTTTAAGTAAAGATATGATATAAGTGTTGGATACTAAGGCTTGTATATATAAGAAAAAAAGAAGAAGCAAGGCCTATTGATTAAGCCAAAGTACATAAATATCTTTAAGTAAAGATGCGATATGACTATGTACCAAAAAAGATGCGATATAACTGTTGGATACCTGAGGCTTGTAGAAGAAAAAAGAAAAGAAAAAGAAAATATAAGCAATAGATAAAAATGTATTGTGTAAAATTATAGGGAGGGAAAAAAATAAAGTCGCCAGATGGTATATTCATAAGAAATAGAGAAAAACGAGAGAACAACATCCGAGAAGGTACTGGATTTGGTTTGTCTCCGGGAAGAAGGTTCTTGAAGACTTGACTAATATATTTGTTTGTGCCTAATCAAAATGAATGACTAATTAGAAGTCTTAGATGCATAAGAACCCAAAATGAAAAAGAAACTTATATATAAGGACTAAGACTTTGAACATTGTTTTATTTTATTCTATTGTTTTCCTACATAAGTTTGTTAATATATAAACACCAAGTACCAACTATAGTAATATATATTCGTTTTCCTTCCTTCGTTGACCCCAAAAAGCAAGTTCGGCCTATGATGGTCTTTGGCTTGGCCTGCTTCACTTTTCCAATTCTAAATCATAAATTCCACCACTTATATAGAAATCACAAATTCCACCACTTTTAGAAGCATTGATTCTTCGAGGGATAGAAATGGGGTATGCATATTCGAGAAACAAATATGTGGAAAAGAAAAATTATCGAGAAACTAATACACTAGAAAAATTTAGACGACTTGCCAAAAGACTTGCCTTCGTTACAGTTTTAAACGATCTCTTTTTGTATTCATTTTCTTAAATTTGTTTTCTAAGGAAATTAATTTGTGAAACTTTCATGCGAAAACCACGAAGCTTTAGTTATGTTAAACAATAATGAAACTATGGCCATATAACTAGGGGGTGCATGTATATGCTTCATGTATATATGACAAGAATATATCATCGCCACATAAGCCAAAAATTTAAAAACATATTCTTATTTTGTATTATATACATGCCATTTCTTATTCACTATTAATTGATATTGACATTCACAATTAGCTTACACCAAAAAAAAAAGACATTCACAATTAGCATGCAAAATAGCTGTTCAACTGTATATAATGATTGCTGCTTTCAGCTGGTCATACTCTTGACTAAAATTTGGCATTGTCAAAAAAGTTCTGCTTCGGAATAACAAAATGTTATTATTCAAAAATTCGCCTTGAATTCACATATCTTTCCTTAATTAAGTGCCAATTAATTAACGCGTTGGGGCATTGGACATTCTTTCTTATAGATTTTGTTCTTATTGTTTGAATGCAGAAAGAATTTCGTTTCATAAATTTGTAAGTTTGTTAGTATTTTGTGAATTTATAAAGTAGTTTGCCAATCCGCCCGAACCCGCCTAACCTGATTTGATCAGAAAAAGTAAACGACCCGAGACCCGAATAACCTGCAACCCAGATGACCTGAGACCCGAATGACCTGTAACCCAGATGACCCGAAACCCGAGTGACTCGAGACCCGAATGACTTATGACCCGAGACCCGTATGACCCGAAACCCGTATGACCCGAAATCCGAATAACCCAAGAAGTTAACCCGAATGACCCGAAAATATTATAAACTAAAATTATCTTTTATTCAATAAAATTTATAATTTTACTTATTCTAAATCATCATTTATTCAATACAATTTATATTATTGTTATAATTTTACCTATTATAAATCATGATTAAATTTGCTAAAATTCATTATATGAACAATAATTATATGAACAACCACTAAAATTAAATTAGTTATATGAATAATTTATGTTAAATTTATAATTAGTGATTTTTTTTAAAATAATGAATAAATAGTAATACTTACTTAGTAATTTCTTGGTGATTTTATCTATTGGGTACTACGACAGTACTAATAATCTAGCTAGTAAGGGTTGTAATTCTATTTTCATTGTTCATGGATGGTTATATTATTAATTAATTTATAATAATAATTGAAATAATGAAAAAAAAATTTAGATATTACATAACTAATATTTTGTTTATAATAATATACTCAATAGTGTTTTTACTTTTTATACTCCACAAACGGCTTAAAATGTTGACACATACCCCACCTGATAATTAATTTTGTATTTAATATTCAAAACCCACCTCACCTGATAATCAATTATGTATTTAATATTCAAAATTAATATCTAAGGAGGCACATATCAAGTATTCTATCCTTTAACATCACATATGCAGTCTGTTGAACATCGTTGATAATAGATTGTTTAATGTTTCCACTTATTTATAAAATAAATCAAATAATAAATATATTTAAAAAAGTTGAGTATTACAAATTAAAAAATTCAATGCTGACCCAATTGACCCGAAACCCGAGTGACACAAGGTCAAAACCCGAACCCGCCCAACCCTAGACTCGGTAGACCCGAGACCCGAATGACCCGGAATCCGAATGACCCGAAACCCGTATGACTCGAGACCCGAATGACCTGAAACCCGAATAACCCGAACCCAGATGACCCGAAACCCGAATGACCGAGAAAACTGCTTGACCCATTAGACCCGGACCCAAATGACCCGAACGTGCCCAACCCGCCCATTTAACACCTCTAGGTGGGACCTTTTAGTAAATTCTATAGGTGTTTCAAATAACATATAGTGTATAGTATTATATATATATGAGTTTATATTTGATGCATGATAAGTGTATCAAACTCTATACACTATAGTGAAAATATTTCGCTATACATTAGTAAAATTAAAACTACTAGAGTCCCTAAAAATAAATTTTCCTTTATTTATAAATTTTCTACCCTAAGTTGCTAGTGAAAATATCTTCCACCGAAAAGATGACTAGTTGTTCAAATTGGTTCTTAATGTTTATGAAAATGATCAAATAAGGGTCTAATATTTTAATTTGGTTAATTAAGTTTCTAACATGCAGAATCGGTTCAAATCAGTCAATGGCGTCAAATTGACAGGTTGATAAACTAAAAAAGGTTAGGGACTGCTTTGAGTCAATTTTGCAACGTTAGAGACTTAATTAATCAAGTTAGAAGGTTAAACCCTTATTTAAGCATTTTCGCAAATGTTAGGATCAATTTGAACAATTAGACAAATATTTTCTTCCCTAATAAGTTTTCCATTAGTACCACTTGTTGAAACCTCCCTCCATAGCCAATCTTACCAACAAGAAAAGAGTTTTCCTACATTTTCCAAAGAATCAACAACTAAGTTATCAATTTTCATTCCTATATCACTACTAGCTAGAAAACACTAAGATGGGGGCGTTTACGTAAACGCCGTTATTTTGATTCTCCAAAATTGAAGATAGTGGCGTTTAAGGTAAAAAACGCGGCTATATACAAAAAAAAGAAAAAAAAAACGCCGCTATATTAACGTTTTCCAGTAGTGTATGTTTACACAAGAATTGTGATCAACGATCAGATTACCCCCATCCATTACTTTGATCACTTGTTAAAGTTAATTCTTTAAAATCTCAGTAATTAATTCTTGTTTCTTTGTGTTTCTATATCTTAATTTTTATCAATTTGATTTTTTGTTCTCTTTAAAGACATTAATTGGTGTATAGAGGCCATATATTAATTTGATTAATAATCCCAAAAGAATTATATTGAAGATATGAGTAACCAGACGGGAAAAAGAAAAGGTGATTTATATGCTATAAAGTACTTGATGAGCACATATAAAATTGGAAGATGATAAAAAAATTTCGTCTTTCTGAATACCTGAGATTTGATCAAACGGGAACAAGAAAAAAAAAAATCTTTTGGCCGTCACCTATTCTCCAGCGCACACCCTTCCTCAACAAAGCACTAGCTTGCCAAATGCTCCTCCAAGTTAACGAAGGGGCATTGCCTAAAGAGGTGCTGATTGCTGAACTAGTTAATCAAACATGAAGCTGGGTAAGACATAGTTAAAGGACTCCAATACTTATTGGCAGCGAAGCTATGTTAAACTGAATATTTTAAGAATAATTAATTATTTTTAAGGACTCCAATAATTTTAAAATTTTTTATCTACGACATGGCACTATATGATTTCACTGAAAATGTGAATGGAACAAATAAACTATCGGTGCATCAATTATTAATCCTTTATTTCTTTATCGCACCACATGCCGTTTACTAATGGATTGCAATTAGTGGAAGGGTATTGATCGCACCATGTCGTTTCTTCTATTTCTTATAGCTATTTTAATTTGCTTGATCTTGTCCTTCCTCAATCTGTTTGCTTTTGCATTTCTTGAGCTGGACTGTTTTGGTTGCTCGTGTCCAGATTTGGCCTTTGTACTAGTGTGCCTTTCTTTCTTTCAATTGAATAACTCTTGTCTTTGCCTTTAAAAAAAATATTAATCATTATAAGAAGAGTAAAATTTATGACCAAGGAGAAAGCAAATTATGACCAAGGCACCAAGTCTTGGTTTCTAGAGACCCCTTGTTTAACTAGAAAATTGACTTCTCTAAAGAAATGAGAAAAAGATATATTTTTCACAAAAAAAAGAGAAAAAGATATACATCCAAAATCTTTAAAAATTAAGCAACCTATGAAAAAAAGCATTTAATTTCAATGGCTATATATATATATGAATAAATCATGGTAGCTGGTTGAATGGTATAATGAAAATTAAGTGCATGATCAAAATTAATTAATATATATAATATAATGTTAGTTCAAATTAGTCTGCTTATTTTAGGTTAAAATCACAATCACAAATTATATTAGTTGACAATCAATTGCTACTATAATCCAAAACCAAACCAAATGTTGATCCTTATCTCCTCCTTACCAAAATCGTTCGTTTTTTCAATATGCTTTTAGTCAAATTTCATATTTTTAATTGATCAAATCCAGGTCTAGGCCAATCTAATTTTCTTAATATACTTCTGAAAATTTGATCTTAGGTGTGTGTGCATATGTAGGATAGTTGTTCTATTCCTTCTATTTTAAACATTTGTTTTCTTCCCTAGCTATTTACATTTTCGTTTTTCTATTTTTTTTATTTTGATTATGGGGAAAATTTAGACGAGTTGTTCAAATAAGAGCTTAATCTTTGTGAAAATACTCAATTTATGACTCAACCTTTCGATTGGTCGAATCAAGGCTCAACCTTTCGATTGGTCGAATCAAGACTTAACCTTTCGATTGGTCGAATCAAGGCTTAACATTTCAATTTTAATTCAAAAAATGCTAGACGTGATTGTTAATCATTGAAAAATTGAGAATTGAAATTGGTAAATGGAAACTTTTTTAAATGTAAAAAAATTATTAATCTAAAGAGGAAGATTACAACCAAACAACTAAATTTGATGATCAAGAGACACCGAGCTTGTTTAGACCTATTAGTTTGTGCAATTTCAGCTATAAAATCATATCTAAGATCCTGGTCAATAGAATGAAGCCCCTGCTTGGAGATATAATTACTAAAGAGCAAAGTGCCTTTGTTGAAGGTCGTCAGATTCATGATAATATAGTGGTTGCACAAGAGGCATTTCATTTCCTAAAAGTTAAGAAGAAAGGAAAATCAGGGGTTGTTGCTTTAAAGGTAGATATGAACAAAGCCTATGATCGTGTTGAATGGGGCTTTTTACATGCTTTACTTTTAAAAATTGGTTTTAATAGTAATTGGTGTGATTGGGTCTTAGAATGTGTAAGGTCTGTCTCGTATATTATAGTTATTAATGGCAAATCAAGTAGGATGATTTTTCCTTCTAGGGGTCTTAGACAAGGGGATCCTTTATCCCCTTTTTTGTTTCTCTTAGTAATTGACACCCTTTCTAGGTTGATCCACTTAGGAATTCATTCTGGTTACATTACTGGTTTGAAACTTGCTCGAAATTGCCCTATGATTTCTCATCTCCTCCTTGCTGATGACTCTCTTTTCTTTATGGATGCTAACTTTGATAACTGCAAGAGGTTTTTTTAGATTCTTTAGGACTTCTCTGATGCTTCTGGTCAAAAGATAAGTCTGGCTAAGTCAAGTCTGATCTTTAGCTCAAACATGAAGGAGGAGGATAAAGCTGCTATTGTGAATGCTTTGGGTGTGAATGAAGCTGCTAACCCTGGGACATATTTAGGATAAAAAATTGTAGGGGTAAAACTAAGTGTGGATCAATGGCATATGTGAAGGAAATAGTTGTAGCCAAGTTAAAGGGATGGAAGCAAAAATATCTTTCCATGGGAGGTAAGGAGATCATGATTAAGGCAGTAGCTAGTACTTTACCTACTTATGTTATGTCTATTTTTAAGATTCCTAAGAGAGTTTGTAAGGAGATGCAATCTGCTGTTATTAATTACTGGTGGGGGCAGAATGAAAATGAAAGGAAGATCCATTGGTGTGACTGGCAGAAACTTACTGATCTTAAACAGGATGGTGGGATGGGGTTTAAAGAATTTGAGATTTTTAATCTGGCATTACTTGTTAAACATGCTTGGCGAGTAATTGAGTATCCTAATGCCTTGTGGGTGAGGGTATTAAAGGGCATATATTTTCCTAATTCTGATTTTTTTGATGCTAGTCGAGGAGCGAGGCCCTCTTGGGTTTGGAATAGCTTGCTGGAAGGGTTGACTCTTCTCCAAAATCATTTATTATGGGTCCCAATGGATGGGAAGAGTATAAACATTTGGAGAGATAATTGGATTCTTAAGCTTAATGGTAGGGTTCTTGGTGATTTGGGCAAAACTGATGAAGATATTCCTCAACTGGTGCATGAGATTATGGTAAAGGATGAGGGCATATGGAATTTAGAGGGTATTGAGCAGTGGATTTCGGAGGAAGAGCAAGAAGCAATTTTAAGTATTCCAGTCCATGAAGGTGAAGAGCAGGATAAAAGGATCTGGGCTATTGACAAATCTAGAGTATACTCTGTAAAGTTTGGATATGCATCCCTGAAGGTTGCCATGCAGAATAATATGTGTTCCAGAGCTTCTTCATCTCATCAAATAGATAAGAGGTTATGGAAAGTGATTTGGAGCATAAAAGCTGCATCAAAAGTCAAAGTGTTCTTGTGGAGAATGTGTAGACATGCCTTAGCCACAAATGAAGAGCTATGGAAGAGAAAATGTAAAGATGAGCCTATTTGTGTGTTATGTGGAGAAGATGTGGAGTCTGTTGAGCATTTGATATTGCTATGCCCTTGGACTCGACAAGTGTGGTGGCAAGGGTGTTTTGGTTTGAAGATTTGTAAAGAAAGGGTGCGAACTATTGATCAATGGCTCTTAGAAGTTTTCATGGAAGTTTCTAAACTCAGTAAAGAAGCAGAGTCTTTAAAAACCACTATTGCTTATACTTGCTGGGTTATATGGAATTCAAGGTGTAGAGCTGTTATGGAGCATAAAGAAGTCAGTGGCGATAAGGTAATACAATGGATTCAGTCTGCTGTTAGTGAATTTCTCTCTGTTTGGAATCAGAATTCACATCAAGTTTCAAAAGCTTTAAAACCAGTATGTTGTTGGGAAAGGCCTAAAGAGGGCTAGAGCAAAGTAAACTGTGATGGTCTATACTGTAGCAAGACTTCCAAAGCTAGCATTGGGATTATTATTAGAGATCACTTTGGTAAACTGATAGAGGGTGATGGTAAAAAGGTTATTGGTGATTCTGTTCTCATTTCTGAGGCATTAGCTGTTAAAGAAGGTATGAAGTTAGCTAATATTTTGCACATGGAGCAGGTTGAGGTAGAAATGGACTGTGAATGTTCGTTTAGAAGTATTATGAATCCTACTGTTGGTGCTGATTGGAAGATTCGACCTATTGTTGCTGATATTGTTTCTTTGAAGAATTGTTTTAATGTTGTTGAGTTCAAGTGTGTGAAAAGGGACGCCAATATGGCTGCGGACTGGGTTGCGATTCAGTCTAGGCTGGGGATGGGCTTTGCCGAATTAAGTAGGTATCAACCATCCTCACTGGTGCGAATTCTTGAAAAAGATGGACTCCCTACTCCACATAGTTCTGTTTTGTAATGTTCTGTGGGTTTTGGACTATTTCCCTTGTTTGTCTCTGATGGTTTTTGCTGTAACGTTTGTGTTCATGAATAAAATTACATCCTTTCTTTGTTGTAAAAAAAAGAGACACCGAGCTTAATTAAAAAGTCAGTTAAAAAGTTTGCTTCTCTAAAAACATGAATAAAGTAAAACAACACCTATGATAGCAAGAAGGTTATAAAGCTTGTTGAAGAGAATGTTGTACTTCCATGGTCGGGAATCCGTGAGGTCCAAAATCCATGAAATCACATTCTTATAGTCACTTTCAAGAATAAGCATAGGACAAGGCAAGGAAACATCATGAACAATAATTGACAAAACTTGTACAACAGTAAGAAGCTCCTCATGATTTGATTCAGAAAGACCAATATTTTCTAAAAAAAAAGGAAGATTACCTCTCCATTCAAATTCCTTAGCACACCACCTATGCTAGCAGGACCCTATTTGCGTAGAGGATATCCATCCAAATTTATCTTCCAATGGTAGGAAGGAGGTGGCATCCAACCATCCTAATAATGCATCAGTTGGGTGTATGACAAAATGAAATTTCTTGAATATTGAGGAGAAAGTTGATTATGGCAAAGTCAACATTAGGATACTTTGCCTTCAACCATCCAAGCCTAATACGGATGAGATCACGGATTTGATCGATAGACATAGATTTATTTTTGAAGATTATATCATTTCTTGCAAGTCAAATTGACCACATGACTAAATAGAAAAGGTTATTCCAGATAATCTTTCTTCTCGTATCTTTTAATAAACACTTCCATGAAATAAAGAGAGAAGGCATAGAATCAGGCATAGTCCAAGAAAATTTCCACCGATAAATGCATTTACACCAGATGTTCCAAGCAAATTGACAATAGCAGAACATGTGAGAAATAGACTCTGGTTAATCACAAAAAACACATTTATTATCCATGTGCCCAGGGGCGGAGGCAAGATTGTCGATTTGGGGGGCCATACTAAAATATGTTTTATAAGAAGTGCTTTTAGCTTGTTGCAGCTAATAGAGTGAGAAGAAATCAGCTTGTGCATTGATGAACCAAATCTGCAAGTGCACAGAGTCAGTTGAAGTAATAAATCTAGAATATTCCAGGTGTCGAACCCACAGAGAACAATTAATTCCTATATATACTATATATTATTTTTAGTGACTATGGAAATTACTTAAAGGCCAAAATGAGGATTAATGTGGTGCCTCCTTTTGGCTTTTTTTGGTCTTTTCTCACTTTTGGGGTGACTAAAAAGTTCCTCGATGAATTTCCTCCCTTACTTTTCCTGCTGCCCTTTTTTGTAATTTACTATTTTTATATTTAGGCTAATTGCTCAAATAAGGGCCTAATCTTTTAATTTGGCCAAATAAGGGCCTAACGTTTGCCAAAATGCTCAAATAAGGGCCTGATCTTTTAATTTGGCC
>AWUE01024781.1:0-38207 GCA_001974825.2 Corchorus olitorius
ATTAGCCTTATATTTATGATTACGTGTGTTTTAATTACATATTAATTGTGTGTGGATATTAAGATTTACCGGTTCAACTCCTCTGCCGGAATTCCAAAAGATTGGTGCTATAAATGTATCTGCAATAATGGTTGAGTCATGGTTAAACTGGTGACATTTCAGTTCTGTTTTCCTTTCGTCTTCATTTCTATTTGAGTGAGTTTCTTCTTCCCTAACATTTCTCTGAATGGTTTCACATGGACTCCGTTCTGTTTCCTAAAATTTCCAAGTGGACGTTGGTAAGATCATTCCATTTAATTTAGCAGCGCCTTAGGGTGGCATAACCTAAAGTGAGGAGCTTTCACTTCTCACCACAACATTTTGAGGTAAATCTGGATTTTTTTGTTGATTATATTATTTGATACTTAAATTTAAATTAACCATTTCCTTATTCCTCTTTTATTTCACATTTTTTTTCTACATTTCCAAAAGCACAGTTAGCCAATGCTAAGTACAATCATTTTGTGATGCATTGTGTAAATTACATATGCTCCTGCAAATGCTCTCAACTAATTCAATTTTCCTACGACAACTATAAATGCTCCTTGACTACAAAAAATTAGGTTTTCCTCATGCAGAAGCCAAATTCTTCCACCTACCCGAGTTCAGTAATTTAACAATCGCAATCAAGATTAAAAAATAACCGTAGTGTACTATATTTTTTTAGATAATCAACATACATTTTAAGCAAACAATTAATATTAGTTTTATTTTGATGAATAATCTAGAGATGGAGGAGTAGAATATTAACTTTATTTTGATGAATTACCTAGAGACGGAGTAGAATTTAGGTAATGCACTTTTAGAATGAATGAGAGGTCATGTGTTTTGCTTTATATATGCGAATCATTTGTTTCGATGTATTCTCCTAACTGATTAACTTACAGCTAATGCAATATCTTCTTACTAACCGACTTAAACAACTACAAAAAATATAGCCCTGATAAGAAGATGACTGCAGCGCAAGCGCAGGCCGTCCTACTTGTTATAATTAATTCTATCAAAGAAGGAAATTAAGAGAAATTATCAAAACAATTAAAAACTAAGAGCAATTGAATTATAAAAGCAGAGAATTAAATAAGATGTGAAGACAATAATTGGAAAGCTTAGGGCTTCAGGTTTCACCTAATTGGGAAATTACTACCTAACTTATGAATTAAATTGATGCTAAATTAGAATAGAATTACACTTAATTACCTATGTGCTCCGTCAAGTCTACACAGGAATACCTAACTAATTAGATTTACTATCCGTCGATGTCAACCTAATTAACTAGATTCATTAAGAACAAGTAATTATTCACCTATCAAATTAGCCTAAAATTCATGTCTGATCCAGTCTAATTTGTCTATTTTCCTAGTACACAGATTATGCTTCTCCTGTCAGTACATCACACAATCTCTAAAACAATCTATATGTTGATCAGGCATATAAATCTCATGAAGAACAAGGAAAATAAATCTAACTTGAAAGAAAAACAAATCAATTCATAAATCAAGCAATAATTCCCAATTGGCTACACCTTAAACCCTAATTAAGAAATTAGTTACTCATCATGATCAATAAAAACACAAGAATAATTTTATTGAAGAACAGAAACATAAGAGAAAGAGAGAAAAGAAATCTTAGTCTCAATCTCCAAGGAAATCTTCTCTCCAACAAGGAAAATAGTTGTGATGAGCAAAAGGTACTCAAAATAATCCTAAAAGTCTGTATTTATAGGGATACAAAAAGTCCTAAACTAGTTTGGTCTAATCAAGGGCAAAATTGGAAAATAGGGAAAAATAACAAGAATTTCCGTCAGGCACAACTGGGGGCCCGGTTGGGGGTCAAGTGGGCTCCCGGTTAGGATAGTGAGTTATCGCAATTTGGAGGTTTCAACCGGAGCCCCAATAGAGGGGTAATCGGGCTCCCAGTTGCACCCCATCAGGATTTCGCCAATTCTTCAACTTCCTTCATCGTTTTCACTCTTTTCAAGTCCAAATTAGCTTCCGAGTTCTAAATGAAAGTTGTAGAGCCTTGAATCCTCTTTCCACGGGCACTTGAATCGCCTCAAACGGATCTCCGGATTGAAAATTATGATTTTCTCCCTAAAATCACTCCAAATTAACCTACAAGCTCAAAAACACAAAATATGAGAATATATCATAAAAAGCAATAGAAAGTGCAATAATAATGCTCAAGATATAATCTAAATGAGGTCTAAATAGTGTAAATTATTGCACTTATCAAATTCCCCTACACTTGGCTTTTTTCATGTCCTCAAGTAAAACTAAAACAAAAATAAAATCCTAAACTAATGCAAAATATTGATTCCACTTTCGTAGGTGTACGGCGGCACTTAGCACGTGACGCAAGCCTTTAAACCCCTATGTAAACATAGTGGAGGAGTTATAGTCTCCTGAGGGTTTATCGATACCCACAAACAATGCTACATATGAAAGTTAGTTTCAAAAACAATTTAAGAACAATTTTCAAGTAAAGTAGGCTGCAAATTTCAAAGGGTTGGATACTTCTCAAAACAAATCATTATCTAATAAAATTAAAGCACAAATGGTTAGTTCATCATCCAAATCATTTGCGTCAAAAGAGTAATAAGAAAACAATTTTTAAGAGCTACTTACCATAGGCTTGTATCTCATCTACATCTCCACTACAACCATATCAAACCACTAACCAAATATATATACATGTGTATGAGTCGAAAGGTCTTTATAAGAGTTGTAATGGGGCCAAGGGATAGTGAGTTAAGAAAGAAAGGATAAGGAAAATCAAAGTATTCAAGAATTTAGTAGAGCAAAACATCAAATAATTAAGAGCTTATTTAATTTTGTGATAGCTCTTCCTTCATCATAACTCCACTAATTCTACAAAATTTCTTATCTTCCTTGAACAACTAATGCCAATTTCTTTTGGAGTGTTCCATTTTCACCTTTTTTTTTTCAGAGGGACAATGTCTTAAACATCTCTTCTCCTCTTTTATTTGGAAACAACTCTCTTTCAACAATTATTTTAGACACTTCACTGTCCACCATGTCACTTTCACATCCTACTAATTTCCCCCACACTTGTCTTGATCTCAATCTTTCTTCATCAACAATAAAAAGATCATTAAGCACAAAGAACCAAAATCAACAATAAGGCTCAAGAATTTTAGTCTTCCACCATCCATTAGAACTAAAAATCAACAAGTTATGCTCTTACTAATTCATGAATAAGGGTAAAACTTGTTTTTCGGACTCAAAGTTCTTTGGGATAATGTGGTTAAACAAAGAAAAAGACTAAATATATTCAATTAGGCAACAAAGTGGTTACTAGTGACAATGTAAAAAGGGTAGGCATCGTAAGACTCTAACGGTCCAAACAAACGCCTTAGTCATCCCCATACACAGTACATATACATTCCAAACCAATCATACCACAATCCAATTAGTCTCGAAGAGATTCGACACAAGTTCTAGAAGCAACAAAAACCAATTTTTGTACCCAATTGACAAGCATCATCTTCATTTGACAAACTTTGGCAACCATTTGTAAAAGTAGTTGAAATAATGACACTATTGATGATATCCAACTCTAGAATTTTTAAGCCAAAAACCAAAACAATTTTGAAAAATGTTGAATATGAACTCCTAACATATGCCTTAATGCAAAATGCAATGCATGATACAGTTAAAAGAAAAATGCATGAACAAAATTAAACAAAACAATTAAATATGCTAATGCAAAATAAAAATGCTAATTAGGATGACAAAAACTAATTTAACAAGAATTAAAGTTCAATTTGTCTCCCCCTACACTTAAAACACATTGTCCTCAATGGTGTAGCACAATATAAGAAATTTAAAAGAAAAAAAAAACGAAAACTCCCTTATAATTTTGAAATTAGAAGAACGGTTGAGCTCGCTTCGGATTTAAGTGTGCTGCACATTCATCAAAGAGAACTTAAAAGACAAAAGCATTATCCAAATGGAAGTAATTAGTACAGTCATCCAAATAGCAAGAAAAAGAAAAATAAAGTCTAGAAAATATGCAAAAGAAATAAATCCTAACATGAGATGTCATGCTTCCTACAAATGCAACCTAACTTAATTGGTGCCCAAAATCACTGCTGTGGAGGTGGAGGAAATCTATCAAGGGCAGTCTGAAGCATGGTCATCATGGACTGAAGTGTAGTTGCCATCTGCGCGGATTGAGCTTCCAAAACATTAATGCGCTCATCAAAATGATCAACAAACTCATGCCAATTCTTGGGTCGAACTCGCCTTGTCGAAGTAGAAGTAGAAGCACCAGCTGCCCTGTCCAACTCAGCTTGGACCTCATCAATGGCCTCAGTACCATTGGTATTAGCAGTATCCATATCCGCTACATGTGCCTCTAAATGCTAATTAACCCACCAATCACCTTGCTTCTTATATCGAAAATCTGTCATTGTGCGTGCATTCAATATATCACTCTTAGTAGTGAAAATTTCTCTCGCTCCAGTCACATCAACACCCTCTATTTCCAAAAGACGGCTAATAATCAAAGGAAAAACAATTGCCATGTCTTCATTGTTACTAGTTATGACATCCCACATAGCTCCATTGATAAAAGGGGAAAGGGGGATACCCTCAAGAGCATCAAGACCAAAGAACATCTTTTCCATGACAAAAATGTCTTCAGTGTGCAATTCATTACGGCTGCTAGCTTTCGGTTCCATATTGAAGTGAATCATATATGGAACAAGGCGTGGTGGGATATCCAAAAGCTTAGTCTTGTAAGTCAATTTCTCATCTATCTTAACACCAAATCTTATTGCAGCCACATCTTTGTTCCAAGTATCATCCCCTTTCAATTGGGATAGGGAAAACTCAACCGGTTCACCTTTTGGAGTCAAGTTCAACAACCTATCAATCTTGGCAATGGAAATCTCCACATTTTTTCCCTTGACAACTGAGCGAATAGGCAAACCTTTCTCATCCGACCGTTTCTTCACATTGGCATAAAACTCCAAAACCAATTCTTTGTAATATTTTCCTTTAACTTGAAGCACATTCTCCCATCCGAGATTTGCAAAATATTTTCTAACTCCATAATGAGAATCAATATTTGGATCAATTGTTTTCTCCACAACAAAAGTATTTTTAATATGGTCATCATACCACTTTTTAGCAAATGCAGAGATAAATCTTGGAGTATTATTGCTAGGTGGTGGAGTGGGGCTAGGTAGTGCAACGGATCTAGGTGGAGATGGTGGTTGTATTGGAGAGGAGATAGCAGCCTTCTTCTTCCCGTTTTCCTTCTCAGTAAGAGTTGCTGCCCTTTTGGGAGCTAACTTTTGAGGTGTAGGACGCATTGTTCACAAGTAATTGCAGAAAATTCCAAGCCAATAATACACCCGTAGGCATATACCAGAGATTCAATCACAAGGTTCACAAATTCAGTAACAGTTAAAGTACCAAGAAAAATAATGTGCCAATATCGAAATTCTCAAATCACAAATAACCACTAAACAACTAGAATCAGTCCACAATTCTTTGCACACGGAATTTCCTAACATAAACCCAAGATGCTCCTTTGCAACAATGTAATCAAGCACAAAGATTCCAAGTTCAACATCAAACACGACTTAAGATACTTCCGGGCTTGTTGGGTTCAATTCAATTTCCAAAAAGAAAACCAAAATCAACTTCTCCTTCGATTCAAGCAATAGTCCATCACAGTTTCAAACCAACTAAACTAGAATCTCAAATTAATCACAATAAAGTAATTGTGTAATATTCAAAATCAACAGCAGATATATGCAGAGAGCACTACCCAAATCGCCAAGAAGGAAATAACTCACAAGCTGAACCAAAAGTCATTAGGCACTCACCCGCTTTAAATCGACATTTTCCCTCTTGTTTCCCAACAGGCAACAACCCAAAGCTCGTTACAATTTTTGGAAAAAAAATTTGAATTTAAAGGGAGTTGCGGCTGTGTTATATCAGAATTAGCAAGCTTGAATCCGGGTTTGGGTTTTGGGATATATAGGTCAGGTAAGTGGGGGTTTGGTTGTTTGGAACCCGGCGGCAGCTTGGAAGGGAAACCACGGGGAGGAGATGGAAACCTGCTGGCCGTCGGGTTTGTTGAAACGTTCAGGTCTTGTGGTGTTTGTCGGAATAGATCTGCAAGCATGGAGAGTAGCCGGCGCTGGAATTGCGTTGAAAAGGCGACAACTTCAGACAAGGTTACTGATTGAGGCTAGATGAAACCGGCGCTGAATTAGGGAATAATCGGGAGCCGAGTGAAAACAGATTTCTAGTTGCGATTTGCAATTTGAAACAGGCTCCGGATGAGGAGATAATGCGGCGCCCAAATCATAATGAATTTGCTGTGATTTTAAGAAGTAGAAGAAAATCATGCGCCGGATGAGTGTTAACTGGGAGCCTACTCAGGAAAGAGACTTTGGTTGCTGTTTGCGAATTGAAGCAGGCGCTGAGGTGGAGGGTAAGGCGGCGCCCAAACCGTGATTTATGTCCGTGATTTAAAGAAGTATTGGTAGCGGCGCCGGATTGGGAAGTATTTGGGAGCCTACTTATAACAGAGGCTTTTGCCTCTTTTTCAAAGAGACAAGTCGGCGCCAGGTAGGGGTTGAACCGGGGGCCGAGTCTGAGTCATGTAAGGTCCGGTTTGTTGAGCAAAATCAAATGGGAGCCGGACAAGGATAAATTGGGGGCCGGATGAGACGCTGAAGCCCATTAAGCATTTTTTTCAATTTCTTCAATAACAACCAATATTTCACTTGTATTCCAACCCAAATCTTTCTTCAAAATTAATTTTTTCCTCTTCTTGCTTCGATGAAGTAACTTGAGCACCAAATTATGCAATCTAAATGTAATTAACAATGCATAAGAGCAATTAATAAAGTATAAACTAAGGGAAATAAAATTATGAATGAGGAAATGACTAAACTGATGCAAATGGACTAACGCAATTAAGTATAACTTCCATACTCAGGCAATCAAAGAGGAGAAATTCCAAGAAATTTAAACACAAATAAAAGTTGAAAAACTCCCTTTTTAATGCTTCAAGAATCGAAGATGTCAACTTAATGATTTACCTACAAAAGACAATAAAATTGTTAGTGAAAACAAAAATAAAATTAAATAAGTTAGAAATTGGGTTGCCTCCCAACAAGCACTTTTGTTTAACGTCGATGGCTTGACGGAGCTTTGAGGTATTTATTCGAAGAAGGTGATTTTCTGAACATGTTGCACATATTCTCCTTCAAAATAATGCTTCAATCTTTGGCCATTAACCACAAAAGGTCTCTTTTCATCACCTTCGATCTCAATTGCACCATAAGGATGGACTTTAGTCACAACAAAGGGTCCAGACCATCGCGACTTCAATTTTCCTGGAAACAATTTAAAACGTGAGTTAAATAAAAGAACTTTTTGACCCATTTTAAATTCTCTCCGTAGGATATTCTTGTCATGCCAAGCCTTGGTCCTTTCCTTGTAAATTCGAGCATTGACATAAGAATCTCTTCGAATTTCTTCAAGCTTATTTAGTTGCAACAATCGCTTCTCCCCAGCTAATTTGAGATCATAATTCAATGCTTTCACCGCCCAATAGGCCTTGTGCTCAATTTCAACTGGCAAATGGCAAGACTTACCATACACAAGTCGATAAGGTGACATGCCCAAAGGAGTCTTAAATGCAGTCCTATAAGCCCACAAAGCATCATGAAGCTTCATTGACCAATCCTTTCTAGTGTGACTAACCGTTTTCTCCAAGATAGCTTTGATTTCCCGGTTAGATACCTCTACTTGCCCACTTGTTTGAGGGTGATAAGTGGTTCCAGATTTGAAAGTGCACCCATACTTACGCATTAATGCCCTGAACTGATCTTTCTGAAAGTGAGTATCATTGTCACTAATGATAGCACGAGGAACTCCAAATCTAGAAAAGATATTTTTCCGAACAAACTTAACCACACTAGATCCTGAATTGCCAGGCAATGCTATAGCTTCCACCCATTTAGAGACATAATCAACAGCAACAGGAATATACTTATTCTTACCAGATAGAATGAAAGGTCCCATAAAGTCAAGTCCCCAAACATCAAAGATTTCAACTTCTAGAATACCTGATTGATGCATCTCATGCCTTCTACTTATATTACCAGTTCTTTAACATCGGTCACATGACATTACGAAACTCATTGCATCTTTAAAGAGTCTAGGCCAAAAGAAACCAGATTGAAGTACCTTACCAGCTGTTTTAGATGCACCATGATGTCCCCCACAAGGAAGTGTATGACAATGAGTGAGGATAGAGACCATTTCTTCGTCAGGAACACATCTTCGAATGACACCATCAGCACATCTATGGAATAAAAGTGGATCATCCCATATGTAATGCTTAAATTCCGAAAAGAACTTTCTTTTCTGGTGATGATTAAGACCCAATGGCACTTCATTAGAGACCAAAAAGTTTACAATGTCAGCAAACCATGGGACATTAGCATCCTTTACTGCCATTAAGTTCTCATCAGGAAAGCTATCATTTATTGGTACGTCATCCACCTTATCTTCTTGTTCCAATCTGGAAAGATGGTCGGCTACTAAATTTATGACCCTTTATTATCTCGGATTTCCAAGTCAAATTCCTGCAAAAGTAGAATCCATCTAATTAGTCTTGGCTTGGTGTCCTTTTTAATCAATAGATATTTCAAAGTAGAGTGGTCAGTATAAACAACAACTTTGGAACCAACAAGAGAAGATCTAAATTTCTCAAAAGCATAGACAACAGCTAGCAATTCCTTCTCAGTGGTAGCATAATTAATTTGAGCATTATCTAAAACTTTGCTAGCATAATAAATAACATGTAATCTCTTATCCTGTTTTTGTCCCAAAACTGCTCCCACAGCATAATCACTAGCATCACACATGACTTCAAATGGGAGGCTCCAATCTGGTGCAACCATGATAGAAGCTGATGTAAGTTCTCTTTTCAACCTGTTGAAATCATTCAAACAATTCTCATCAAAATTAAAAGGAACATCTTTTTGAAGTAAATCACATAAAGGCTTAGCTATTTTAGAGAAATCCTTAATGAAACGCCTATAAAAGCCTGCATGCCCAAGGAAGCTCCGAATAGCTCAAACTAAGGTGGGTGGTGGTAGTTTGTCAATGACTTCAATTTTTGCTTTGTCCACCTCAATTCCCTTTTGTGAAATTTTGTGGCCAAGGACAATCCCTTCTTGTACCATAAAATGGCATTTTCCCAATTAAGCACAAGGTTTGTCTCTTCACATCACTTAAGTATCTGTTCCAAATTAGACAAACACTCATCAAAAGAAGGTCCAAAAACAGAAAAATCATCCATAAATACCTCAATTATCTTCTCCACCATGTCGGAGAGGATAGACATCATGCACCGTTGGAAAGTTGCAGGAGCATTGCAAAGTCCAAAAGGCATCCTTTTGTAAGCAAATGTGCCATAAGGACAAGTGAAAGTGGTCTTCTCCTGATCTTCTGGGGTGATGTAAATCTGGTTATAACCTGAGTTACCATCTAAAAAACAATAATAAGCATGCCCAGCTAATCTTTCCAACATTTGATCAATAAAAGGTAAAGGAAAGTGATTTTTTCTAGTTGTTGCATTTAGTTTGCGGTAATCAATGCACACTCTCCACCCAGTTTGTTTCCTAATAGGGATCAACTCATTCATTTCATTGTGCTCAACAGTAATACCTCATTTTTTTGGAACAACCTGTACAAGACTTACCTAAAGACTATCAGAAATCGCATAAATAATTCCTGCATCAAGTAGTTTAAGTACCTCATCTCGCACAACATCTTTCATTTTTGGGTTGAGTCTCCTTTGATGCTCCACACTAGGTTTGTGATTCTCCTCCATGAGAATCTTGTGCATGCACACTGATGGACTAATGCCTTTAATGTCAGCAATGGTCCAGGCAATAGCCATCTTGTGCTTTCTCAAAACGCGTACAATCTTCTCTTCCTGCACACTAGATAAAGAAGATGAGATAATAACTAGATAAGTATTTAATTCACCCAAGAAAACATACCTCAAATGAGAAGGAAGTAGTTTCAATTTCGGCTTTGGTGGTACTTGGCAAGAAGGTAACAATTTGGGTTTCCTTTGTCCAAATTCTTCAATAGCTAAACATTTATTAAAAGAACCACTACCTTCTAACCTTGCAACATAATTATGCAAATTTTCAACTTTTTCATCACCTAAAGGCAAAGTTAAACAAGGAAGGAGAGGATCATGACTTATCATTTTAACAATATTCTCATTCACAGATTCATCTAGCACATAAAGTCTAAAACAAGAATCCTCAAAAGGAAGACTTTTCATGGCTTTGAAAATATTAAATTCTTCCTTATCCTCACCAATACTCAAGGTGAGTTTTCCAGCTGTTACATCAATCAAAGCATGGGCAGTAGCCATAAATGGTCTACCCAAAATCACAGGCACATCCACATCATATTCCATTTCCATGACCAAAATATCAACAGGAAATATCAACTTACCAACCTTGACCAACAAATCCTCTATAACACCTATAGGATATCTTACAGAACGATCGGCCAATTGTAAGGCGATTGTTGTAGGTTTGAGGCCTTCCAATCCAAGTTTCCTGTAAAGAGACAAAGGCATCAAATTTATGCTAGCACCTAGATCAGCCAAACACTTGACTACACTCATTTCACCAAAGTAGCAAGGTATAATAAAACTCCCTGGATCCTTTAACTTTGGAGGTAGTTTCCTCTGAAGGATGGCACTACACTCCTCAGTTAAAGGTACAGTAGAATATTCCTCCAATTTCTCATTGCTTGACACATTCTGTTTCAAGTATCTAGCATAACTAGGCATTTTGGCAAGTGCTTCAACAAAAGGTATGTTAATAGTAATCTTCTTAAACAAATCTAAAAACCTTTTGTAATTATCCTCATCATGTCTCTTTCTCAACCTTTGAGGATATGGAATATGTGGTACATAAAGCTTAACTGGAGATTGAGAAGTTGGCTTACTCACCTGAGTTGTGCTTACCTCATCGGAATCACCATCCACAAGTTCAGCTTCCTTTGGAGTGGACTTAACTGCTTTCTCTTTAGTGGCATCAGTCTCCACAAGTTTTTCACTTCTCAAAGTGATGGCTTTGAAATTTTCTTTAAGATTCACCATAGTATCACTAGGGAATTGACCATTACCTCTTTCTCCTAACTGTTTAGCCAGCTGACCAACCTGTACCTTAAGGTTTCGAATGGCAGTCTGATTTGATTGTGCTATTTGTGTAATAGCCTCATTTTTCTGCATAAACTGCATGAACATCTCTTTTAGCTTCTCAATTCTTTTGTCTGAAGGTGGTTGAGGTTGTGATGCTGGATGTGGTGGTTGTGGCTGCGGAGGTTGCTGAAATTGTTGTCTGGGTTGTTGATATCCATGTTGACCCACAAGCCTGCTAGAAGAAGCACCTTGACCCCCCCCCCCCCCCCAAGAAGAATTAGGTTGATCTTTCATCCCTTGATTATAGGTGTTGGGGTAAGGGTTGTTTTGCGGCCTTCCAGTATTGGCAACGTATTGGGCTTGTTCTACATGTGGACACTCAGAACTGTCATGGTAATCTGAACACCAATCACAACTCACTTGAGAGTTAGGGGGGTTAGAGATAGCATTAATATTAGCTTTACTTAACATAGTAACAATAGAATCAAGTTTAGCATTAAGCATTGTAACACTATCCACCGAATGCAAACCTTTCTTGGACCCATCCCTTTCCCCATAAAATTCTTCATTGTTGGATGCTACAGTTTCCATCAATTCCAATGCTTCAGCCACAGGTTTCTTCAATATTGCACCACCTGCTGCAGAGTTCAAATTGGATTTACATTGAGATAAAAGACTATTATAAAAAGTTTGTACCAATAATCAATCTGGAACTCCATGGTGTGGACATTTTCGTTGCAAATCCTTGAATCTTTCCCATGCATCATGAAACGTTTCATTGTCACGTTGCTTGAAGCTAAAAATGTCAGTTCTCAGGTTATTGCTTCTCTCAAGTGGGAAGTACTTTGTCAGAAAAGTTGTGGTAAGCTCATCCCATGTTTTGAAGTGGCTTGGAGGAAAGGAATTCAACCAAGCTTCCGCTTTGTCCCTGAGAGAAAAAGGAAACAAACGTAAACGAATTGCTTCATCAGTAACATTATGAATCTTTATCGTATCACAAATTTCCTGGAAATTTGTTATATGCAACAAAGGATCTTCAGTAGTTCTGCCATCAAAAGGATTATGTTGAACCATTGTGATGAGGCCTGATTTAATCTCAATGTTTTGAGCTTAAATGATGGGCATGGCTGTGCTAGTCTGAGCATCTCGGGAGAGCATATTGTCCCACAGGTTTGGTATCAACAACTTGATTATCAGCCATGATTTCTTTTTGCTTTTGCTGTTCGAGTTTTGTTTGAGCTCGGTTGAATTTGCAGAGTTTCTCAATTTCAGGGGCGTATGGAACAAGAGCAGTAGATGCAGTGGTTGCCCTTGTCATACACTACCTAAAACCAAAGAAAAGAGAAGATCAAACGAAATAAAAATAAAAGATAGAACAAATTAAAAGAGCAATTAAAGTGCTCCCCGGCAACGGCACCAAAAACTTGATGAACCAAATCTGCAAGTGCACAAAGTCAGTTGAAGTAATAAACCTAGAATATTCTAGGTGTCGAACCCACAGAGAACAATTAATTCCTATTATAATTAATTCTATCAAAAAAGGAAATTAAGAGAAATTATCAAAACAATTAAAAACTAAGAGCAATTGAATTATAAAAGTAGAGAATTAAATAAGATATGAAGACAATAATTGGAAAGCTTAGGGCTTCAGGTTTCACCTAATTGGGAAATTACTACCTAACTTATGAATTAAATTGATGCTAAATTTGAATAGAATTACACTTAATTACCTATATGCTCCGTCAAGTCTACACATGAATACCTAACTAATTAGAATCACTATCCGTCGATGTCAACCTAGAATATTCTAGGTGTCGAACCCACAGAGAACAATTAATTCCTATTATAATTAATTCTATCAAAAAAGGAAATTAAGAGAAATTATCAAAACAATTAAAAACTAAGAGCAATTGAATTATAAAAGTAGAGAATTAAATAAGATATGAAGACAATAATTGGAAAGCTTAGGGCTTCAGGTTTCACCTAATTGGGAAATTACTACCTAACTTATGAATTAAATTGATGCTAAATTTGAATAGAATTACACTTAATTACCTATATGCTCCGTCAAGTCTACACATGAATACCTAACTAATTAGAATCACTATCCGTCGATGTCAACCTAATTAACTAGATTCATTAAGAACAAGTAATTATTCACCTATCAAATTAGCCTAAAATTCATGTCTGATCCAGTCTAATTTGTCTATTTTCCTAGAGCACAGATTATGCTTCTCCTGTCAGTACATCACACAATCTCTAAAACATTCTATATGTTGATCAGGCATATAAATCTCATGAAGAACAAGGAAAATAAATCTAACTTGAAAGAAAAACAATTCAATTCATAAATCAAGCAATAATTCCCAATTGGCTACACCTTAAACCCTAATTAAGAAATTAGTTACTCATCATCATGAATAAAAACACAAGAATAAATTTATTGAAGACCAGAAACATAAGAGAAAGAGAGAAAAGAAATCTAAGTCTCAATCTCCAAGGAAATCTTCTCTCCAACAAGGAAAATATTTGTGATGAGCAAAAGGTACTCAAAATAATCCTAAAAGTCTGTATTTATAGGGATACAAAAAGTTCTAAACTATTTTGGACTAATCAAGTGGAAAATTGGAAAATAGGGAAAAATAACAAGAATTTCTGTCAGGCACAACTGGGGGCCCGGTTGGGGGTCAAGTGGGCTCCCGGTTAGGATAGTGAGTTATTGCAATTTGGAGGTTTCAACCGGGCCCCCAGTTGAGGGGTAATCGGGCTCCCAGTTGGCCTCCATCAGAATTTCGCCAATTCTTCAACTTCCTTCATCGTTTTCACTCTCTTCAAGTCCAAATTAGCTTCCGAGTCCTAAATGACAGTTGTAGAGCCTTGAATCCTCTTTCCACGGGCACTTGAATCGCCTCAAACGGATATCCGGATTGAAGGTTACAATTTTCTCCCTAAAATCACTCCAAATTAACCTACAAGCTCAAAAACACAAAATATGAGAATATATCATAAAAAGCAATAGTGCAATAATAATGCTCAAGATATAATCTAAATGAGGTCTAAAAAGTGTAAATTATTGCACTTATCATGCATAATGAGATTTATGGGAAAATTATTGAGGTGCCAAGTGAAGTCAAGGAGGGCATCTCCTATTTTTCTTTTGAAAGGTTTTATAATCTCAGAACAGCAGCAAAAGTTGCTGATTTTGATTGTCATTTTAATCAAATCCCGGTGAAAAAGGCAGATTGGTTGGAAAGATCGGTGAATGAGGATGAATTATGGGATGCAATTAAAGATTGTGATGGGAATAAATCCCCTAAACCTGATGGTTTCAATCTTAAGTTTATCAAAAATCAATGGGTTCGATTCAGTTTTGCCGGATGTTTTTGGTGATTCGCAATTCGCTTTCACTAGAGGTAGACAAATTCTTGATTGTTCCTTCTATGCGAATGAGATTGTTGATGCTTTGAAGAAAAGGGAGGAAGGTGGGGTTTGTTTCAAGGTCGATTTTGAAAAGGCGTATGACAGTGTTGACTGGAGATAGGGGAATGAACAAGATAGCTTTTGGTGTAGAGTCATCATTGAGGAGAATGGGTTAAATGCTGAAGTTTTTTTTTTCCTTTAAGAGGTAATAGAGACAATTCTGCACTTTGGAAACCTATTACAAAGTCGTTGAGTAGTGATGATAATATGTCCACTTTTACTAGAAGTGGCATGATGATCTCGGTGGGGGATGGTAAAACAGTTAAATTTTGGCAGGACAATTGGATAAATGGTTTGATTTTGAAGGAGGCTTCCCTCGGATTTTTGCTTTGGCGTGTTCTAAAGGGACAGCATGTGAAATTTGGTTGTTATGAAGGGAATGGATGGAAATGGAGAGTTGAATTGAGAAGTAATTTATTCGACTGGGAGCTAGATCAATGGAATGAGTTTATTGAAACGTTGGTTGATTATCACTTAGTTGAAGAAGGAAAAGATATATATGTTAATCTGGTCTCATTGTGCAAGTGGTTTGTATTTTGCTAAGTCATTTTGCAAGTCACGTTTCCTCAACCTTTATATCCCTGAAAATATTTGGAAATTTGTTTGAATTGAAGTTGCTCCCCCTAAAGATGAGGTTTATATCTAGTAATTATTAAGAAGGCATGCTGCTGTCAAATTTGAACTTCATAGAAGAGGTTTGGTTTCCTTGGGACTCTTTGTTCTTTTTGTTGCAAGGAAATTGAAACCGTGAATCACTTGTTCTTCTAGTGTGATTTCTCATGCAAACTTTGGATGGTTTGCTGCAATCTTTGGGGTGTTGAGTGGGCTGCTCCAAAGTATCCGAGTCTATTGGAATGGTAGTTTGCAATCTCTTGTCAACAGAAAATTAAATTTGGCGTATGGCTTTTTTCGTTATCTCCTGGTCTATTTGGTTGCATAGGAATGAGATTTTTTTTTTTTAACATGGAAGCCTTTCGATTTTTTCCAACTCATTGAAATCATAAAGGTGCGTCTCATTTGTTGGGTTAAAGCGGTGTGGCTTGAGGTTGATGGTACTTTTTTTGATCTGTATAGATTCGCAATTGAAGCAATGGTGACTATTAGGAAGAGTAAGCTTGCTAGAAATGTGCATTGGTCTGCTCCTAATAGAGGTTTCTCCAAATTCAATGTTGATGGGGCTGCAAGAGGCAAACCAGGACTAGCAGGGGTGGGTGGTATCCTTAGAGATGAGAATGGGAAGGTTTGGCTGAAATTTTCAAGTCTATTGGGGTGACCGAATCCAATGAAGCTGAAGTTTGTGCTATTGGAGAGGCTTTGTTGATCTTTTCAGCTTCAAGATGGGTTTCTTCCGTTGGCCTAATTGTTGAAAGTGATTCTAAAAATGTTGTCTTTTGGATGGATCATCCTGATGAAACTCCTTAGAGACTTCGGAAATGGACTTCTCAGATTTCTCTGCTTAAGAAGAATATCTCTGAGTTTAAGATTGCGCATGTTTTTAGGTAGGCTAATGGCGATGCAGATGAGCTCACAAAGGCTGGAATTGATCGTGAGATGTCTATGCTTGTTAGTTTCAAGTAGCTGTTGCTGCTTTTTGTTTTGTCTTCTTGTGATTTCTGTGTATGACTGGTTTGTGATTAGTCTTGCTCTCTATTTCATCTTATTCTTTAGTAAAATCTAATGCTGCCTTTCACAAAAAAAAGAAAAAAAGAAATAGGCCCAACTAAAAGAAGCATGAGGTCAAAAAATCAAGACCCTTCTCAATGAATTTGCCTTTTAACTATTTAGTATGAGGCGGAATTCTAAAACCAACAATTAATTGTGTGGAAATTTTCTTATATTTGTATTTCAATTTTTAGGTAATATATATATATATATATATATATGTATATATACACACACATATTTGAATCATAGTAATATTTCATACCACTTTTATAAAGAACCCACAAAAACTTAAATGTTCATTTTCCCCCTAAAATATGTATAAAACACAATTATAATAATGTTTTAGAGAATATATATAAACAATATAGAAAAATAAAAAGATAAATTTCATATTTACACTTATTTCAAATTCAAAATATATCATCTAGTGTTTTGACTATAGAATCTTTAATTTATTATTCTTGATGCATCAAATCACATATATACTATAAATTTTTTTACTGACTACGGAAATTACTTAAAGGCCAAATTGAGGGTTAATGTGGTGCCTCCTTTTGGCTTTTTTTGCTCTTTTCTCACTTTTCGGGTGACAAAAAAGGCCCTTGATGAATTTCCTACCCTACTTTTCCTGCTGCCCGTTTTTGTAATTTACTATTTTTATATTTATGATTAAGTGTGTTTTAATTACATATTAATTGCATGTGGATATTAGGATTTACCGGTTCAACTCCTCCGCTGGAATTCCAAAGGATTGGTGCTATAAATGTATCTGCAATAATGATTGATTCATGGGTAAACTATTGACATTCCAGTTCTGTTTTCTTCCCTAACATTTCTCTGGATTGGTTTCCCATGGACTTCGTTCTGTTTCCTAAAATTTCCAGGTGGACATTGATAAGATCCTTCCATTTAATTTAGCAGCGCCTTAGGATAGCATAACCTAAAGTGGGGAGCTTTCACTTCTCACCGCAACATTTTGAGGTAAATCTGGATTTATTTGTTGATTATATTATTTGATATTTAAATTTAACATTTCCTTATTCCTCTTTTATTTTACAAAAAGTTTTTTTTTTAATTTATCATTCGACTACCTTTTTATTGAGGTTTCTATTAGTTGCTTATATTTCGTATATTTCCACATTTCCAAAAGCACAGTTAGCCAATACTAAGTACAACCATTTTATGATGCATTGTGTAAATTACATATGCTCCTGCAAATGCTCTTAACTAATTTAATTTTCCTACGATAACTATGCTACTTGACTACAAAAAATTAGGCCTTCCTTATACAGAAGCCAAATTCTTCCACCTACCTGAGTTCATTAATTTAACAATTACAATCAAGATTAAAAAATGATCATAGCGTACTATGTTTTTTTTAGATAATCAACATACATTTCAAGCAACAACTAATATTAGTTTTATTTTGATGAATTATCTAGAGATGGAGGAGTATAATATTAGCTTTATTTTGATGAATTACCTAGAGATGGAGTAGAATTTAGGTGGACTTTTAGAATGAAAGAGAGGTCATGTGTTTTGTTTTATATATGCGAATTATTTGTTTCGATGTATGAGTTTCTCCTAACTAATTAAGTTACCGCCAATGCAATATCTTCTTACTAACTGACTTAAACAACTATAAAAAAATATAGTCCTAATAAAAAAATGACTGCAGCGCAAGTGCAGGCCGCCCTGCTTGTATAATATTATAATTAACTAAACAAAAGGGTTTTTTTAGGCAACTAAACAAAATGTTAAACCATAATTAAAAGGGTGAATAAAATTTAATAAGGAAATTACTTAATCCAAAAAGTAAACACTAAATACAATAATATTGCTTCTTAAATAAGTCAAAAGATAAAATAACATTAATAAGAAAAGGGGGATGGCCCCTGTGGCCTGCCTCCCTTTCTCTCCGCCCCTGCACAAGTCCCAAACAATCTCGATGTTGTAATTAGAAATCCATTACTGGTAATTTTGCCAATATTAAGTGCTTTCCAGCAAAAAGAGGCCTAGTACTTTAGGATGGGCAATATTAGTCCATACATAGCTTTCAATGGGAGAGTGATGACGAGTGATTTTGTCAAAAGCTTTCCTAAAATTTCAAAAAAAAAAAAAACCTTCCCTAAAAGATTTGGGTGTGAACAAATCATTGGAAGTGTGAGACCAAACGGTTCCTATCAGCAGAGGAAGTGAGAACTCGATCATTTGAATAACAGAAAAAAATGGAAATGTTTGGCCTTATTTGAGCCGTCAGGCTTTATTTTAATCAAAACAAGCAGGGGGGGCCTGCGCTTGCGCTGCAGTTATCTTCTTATTAGGGCTATATTTTTTGTAGTTGTTTAAGTCGATTTGTAAGAAGATATTGCATTGGCTGTAAGTTAATCAGTTAGGAGAAACTCGTACATCCAAACAAACAATTCGTATATATAAAGCAAAACACATGACCTCTCTTTCATTCTAAAAGTGCATTACCTAAATTCTACTCCATCTCTAGGTAATTTATCAAAATAAATCAAAATAAAGCTAATATTCTACTCCTCCATCTATAGATAATTCATCAAAATAAAGTTAATATTAATTGTTGTTTGAAATGTATGTTGATTATTTAAAAAAACATCGTACGATGCGGTCATTTTTTAATCTTGATTGCAATTGTTAAATTAATGAACTCGGGCAGGTGGAAGAATTTGGCTTTTGCAAAAGGAATGCCTAATTTTTTGTAGTCAAGGAGCATGTATAGTTGTCGTAGGAAAATTGAATTAGTTGAGAGCATTTGCAGGAGCATATGTAATTTACAGAATGCATCACAAAATGATTGTACTTAGCATTGACTAACTGTGCATTTGGAAATGTGGAAATATACTAAACATAAGCAACTAATAGAAATCTCAATAAAAATGAAGTTGAATGGTAAATAAATAAAAAAACTTTCTGTAAAATAAAAGAGAAATAAGGAAATGTTAAATTTAAGTATCAAATAATATAATCAACAAATAAATCCAGATTTACCTCAAAATGTTACGGTGAGAAGTGAAAGTTCCCCACTTTAGTTATGTTATCCTAAGGCGCTACTAAATTAAATGGAACGATCTTATCAATGTTCACCTAAAAATTTTAGGAAACAGAACAGAGTCCATGTGAAACCAATTCGGAGAAATATTAGGGAAGAAAAAGCCCACCCAAATAAAAATGAAGACGAAAGGAAAACAAAACTTAAATGCCAATAGTTTACCCATGAATCAACCATTATTGCAGATACATTTATAGCACCAATCGTTTGGAATTCCAGCAGAGGAGTTGAACCGGTAAATTTTAATATCCACACACAATAAATATGTAATTAATTAAAACACACTTAATCATAAATATAGAAATAGTAAATTACAAAAAATGGCAGCATGAAAAGTAAGGGAGGGAATTCATTGAGGGCCTTTTTAGTCACCCGAAAAGTGTGAAAAGACAAAAAAAAAAGCCAAAAGGAGGCACCACATTAATCCTCAATTTGGCCTTTAAGTAATTTTCATTGTCACTAAAAATAATATATACAAGTAGGGTGGTCTGCGCTTGCGCTGCAGTCATCTTCTTATTAGGCCTATATTTTTTGTAGTTGTTTAAGTCGTTTAGTAAGAAGATATTGCATTGGCTGTAAGTTAATCAGTTTTGAGAAACTCATACTAACAAACAAATAATTCGCATATATAAAGCTAAACACATGACCTCTTTTTCATTCTAAAAGTGCATTACCTAAATTATATTCCATCTCTAGGTAATTCATCAAAATAAAAGCTAATATTCTACTCCTCCATCTCTAGATAATTCATCAAAATAAAGCTAATATTAATTGTTGTTTGAACTGTATGTTGATTATCTAAAAAAACATAGTACGCTGCAATCAGTTTTTTAATCTTAATTGCAATTGTTAAATTAATTAAGTCGGGTAGGTGGAAGAATTTGTTTTTGCATAAGGGAGGCCTAATTTTCTGTAGTCAAGGAGCATGTATAGTTGTCGTAGGAAAGTTGAATTAGTTGAGAGCATTTGCAGGAGCATATGTAATTTACATAATGCATCACGAAAAATGATTGCTTAAACTTTAGCATTGGCTAACAGTGGTTTTGGAAATGTGGGAATATACTAAACATAAGCAATTAATAGAAATCTCAATAAAAAGGAAGTCGAATGATAAATAAAAAAAAGCTTTTTGTAAAATAAAAGAGGAATAAGGAAATGTTAAATTTAAGTATCAAATAAATCAACAAATAAATCCAGATTTACCTCAAAATGTTGCGGTTAGAAGTGAAAGCTCCCCACTTTAGGTTATTGACATTCTAAGGCGCTGCTAAATTAAATGGAAGGATCTTATCAACGTTCACCTGGAAATTTTAGGAAACAGAACAGAGTTCATGTGAAACCAATTCAGAGGAATGTTAGGGAAGAAGAAAGCCACCCAAATAGAAATGAAGATGAAAGGAAAACAGAACTGGAATGTCAATAGTTTACCCATGAATCAACCATTATTACAGATACATTTATAACACCAATCCTTTGGAATTCCGGCAGAGGAGTTGAACCCGTAAATTCTAATATCCACACACAATTAATATGTAATTAAAACACACTTAATCATAAAATATAAAAATAGTAAATTACCAAAAAGGGCAACAGGAAAAGTAAGGGAGAAAATTCATCGAGGGCCTTTTTAGTCATCCGAAAAGTACGAAAAGACCAAAAAAAGTCAAAAGGAGGCACCACATTAATCCTCAATTTGGCCTTTAAGTAATTTCCATAGTCACTAAAAATAATATATAGTATATATTGGAGTGTTGGCCTTGTTTTTACCAAATTGAAAGATCAAATCTTTTTGCAAAGATTAGATTTTTATTTGAGAATTTTAACGTAAAATTTATGACTTCTAATTATTATTAGTATATATGAACTCCTACTTATAGTAGCAAAGAATCCATGTGATAATATATATATATATATATATATATATATTATATAATTCTAGTTGACCTTAAAACTACTGTTTATGTTTTCCTTCAGCTTTCGAATCAAAGGGGATTTGTCTCAAAGCAATAAAGTCTCCAAAGATATCCTGATTAATTAGAAAATTTAAAATTCTCAAATAAAATTAGGAATATATATTGTCACTTTCGTGCAATATTAATTTCTGCTTACTTTTTAACCGTACAGTTGTACTAAGAGTTAACATCAATTGTAAGTACCAACTAATCACATATATCATATATGTCCCATTTTTTTTTCTTCTTTTCATTGAAAATTTTTCCATTTTCATTGTCAATCGTAATATAATTGAAGGAGAAAATATGCAAGAAGAAGCCTTGCATGCCTTGCGTTGCGTGCCTCTTATATATAATATATGATGTCCAAATCAAACAAAAATTAGTTTTATTCTAACCAAAATTAGTTTTGGTGAAAAGAAATGAATTAGTAAGAAACTATATATGGCAAATAGGACAACAATATATCCATATGATCACCATGACGTAATTTGCTATAGGATGAGTTTTTTTTTTTTAATACGAATCCTTAGTATTTGGAAATCTCATTAGGTTCCGACTAATTCAGAGTCGAATTGTATTGGACTCTAATTTTAATTGATTAAAACATCATTTCTCCTAAAGGGAGAAACATCAACCTATCTCTAAATATATATGCACTGGTTATAGTATATATCATAATCTTAAAACAAATTAAAATGATATATATATACTATTTCTTTTCTAGGAGTAATATAAAGAAATATATAAGCAATTATTCTAAATTAGACAATCTAGCATTATCCTATGAGAATCTTGACCCTATACATATGGTAAAACATCAGCTACAAATTCATTTAAATTGAAGTACAGCCGTGAATTAATATTAGATTTATATATATAATTCGAACTTTCAAAAAGAAAACTTAATTACTATACATATGGTAAAACATCAGCTATAAATTCATTTAAACTGAAGTACAGCCGTGAATTAATATTTGATTTATATATATAATTCGAACTTTCAAAAAGAAAACTTATGTACAAATTTGTAGATAGATTAACGGTAAAATAACTTAAGAGTTTTTTTCTGTTACATAAAAACAGTAAAAAGAAAAGCAGTGGCAAATACTACGATCTCAGTATGCCAATTCCAAGCCGGTTTTCAATCAACAAGGTAAGGATCTCATCCGAAGGATCTACACAAATGGAGAGCCTATGAACAGTATCATGTGCCAACAACTATATTAATTAAGTAACTTAGAGCTTGTTATTTAAACTATTAAGTATTGATGCTATATAATTGAATTCGGGAAAGAGAAATATAATATGACCTGTTCAATTTCTAGAAGGAGAAAGGAGAACCTTCATTTTTCAGTTGATAGCGGTATAGCTAGCTAGCAACTTCCATGAAGCTATACCAGCTGAAATTTGGTTGGAAATTGTCATGTCATTTAATTTCCAAAATATAGAAAATGGCAAAAAGTAATGGACAAAAAAATCTATATATATAACTTGACTAGACCTTTATATATTATCGTAAATTGTTAGTAGAATATTAAACTCTTAATCTGATAATCATTTTTATGAGCCGATATGATATTCTGTGACCATATATTTAGATAGATATTTATTTTAGACATACCTTTGAAATCTTCTTTGGTTTAAATTTCAACAAAAAACGTCACATATGGATTTTATAGTCAATCCTCATTGCCCACTCAACTAGAATTCCAAAAGAGTCATAATTATATACTCCATATTATAATAATTTCTTAAAAAATTATAAAATACATATATATACACTTCCAAAACTACGTACATTATTTTCTATAGGTTTGAAGTTTAAACAAATTTAAATTTTTTAATTTACTCATGTCTATCAAATTAATGAAAGTAAATAAACTTTATTCTCTAAGGTCAAGAAATATCAGCAAGACGAAGACTTTTTTTTGTTCCTTAGCTAGACGTACGTTATAACCTCATAATCGAAAGTCTTGTCTTGACCCAAAGCATTTCTTTTCTTTCCACACACAACTATAAGAAGGGGCTATTGCCTTTCCAACTTTGAGAGGAAAACAGAGAGAAATGATAGAGAAAACAAATTACATGGATTCAATAGAGAAATTAGGAAATAAGGATGATGACGAAGTTATGCTTCCGGGGTTTCGATTTCATCCGACAGACGAAGAACTCGTCGGATTTTATCTCCGGCGAAAGGTTGAGAAGAAACCTATTAGTATTGAAATCATCAAACAGGTTGATATCTACAAATATGATCCATGGGATCTTCCAAGTAAGTATTTATTCATCTTCTTCCATAATCATTTCTTCGTAAATTTCTCTTGTTTTCGTATTTATAAACAAGGTTAAACGTCTACTATCTTTGTGCCCAAAAATAAAAACAAGGTTAAACGTCAACCCTTGTCAAATTAACTCTTCGCCAACTAAAATATATATAGCTAGTTAGAAATATTCATCATGCAGATATAAAATTAAGAATATAAAGTCTTGATTGTATTATAAGGAAAAAAAAAATCTTCGGGGTTTTTGTGAAAACTTCAATTAGTATAGCCAATTTTTCCTTTTACTAACTTGAAGTACGAAGTTTTTTTTTTTTTGAAAGGCATAATTTTTATTGGAAATAGAAGAGGGTCAAAATAGAGCCAAAGCAGACTCTATCTTACCAAATTATAAACAGAGCAGAGCAGTTAAAAAAAAAAAAAAGGCAGCAAAATACACCTAATCAAAAGTAACAATCAAAGACACCACTCTCTCAACTTGAAGTACGAAGTTTGAACTTAATAATCACTAAAAATGCTTAGAACTCAACTCTACTAATAATTTACATTGGCGATAAGCAGCCAACTTCAATAAAACATGGTTGAATGAATGGATTAATGTAAAAGGGTTTTCAACTTTTAGTTTCATTTCGGCCAAAAAAAACCTTTAATTAATTAGTTTCATCATTAACCAATGGTGATTGGTCATGAAAGAAAAAAGTTACACTAAGGGAAATATTTTACTACTATAGTAAGTTATTAGTATAATCGAAGCGAGTAGAACTATGTTGAACCTGTGACTTGAGAATTTGACGAGGTGCAATTGATATTTTAAACACCTTCCACGTGTGCAAGCGAATTATAGGGTTAATTAGATCCAAGTTCATCAGCCATTACGTAAGAAAAAGTTGTTATAATTTCAAGTAGGATTCTGTTGAAATTAAGAAAATTTTGTTAAGAATTTATAAGAAAGTTTACTAAATATTTAATCACTTGATTCCTTGCACTAAACTCATCGAGAAGGACATATAGAATTAGTAAATGTTGCTTTCTCTATTAAACAATTAATTAATGTTAACTTTGATCTCGACTTAGGCTTGACTTTTTATTTTTATTTACTAATTTGTATATGATAAATAAGTCTAAACCATTTTCGATCCTTGTTTTTTATGAAAAAAAATGAAATTTTCAATGCTTGTTTTTGGCATTCTACATTTATTATTTAATGTATAAATAACTGGAAACATTTTTTTTTTAAATGAAGAAGTTAGCAGTGTGGGAGACAAAGAGTGGTATTTCTTCTGCATAAGAGGGAGAAAGTATAGGAACAGCATAAGGCCAAATAGGGTGACAGGATCGGGTTTTTGGAAAGCCACCGGAATCGACAAGCCCATTTATGCTGTGAAAGAACCCCATGACTGCATTGGCCTCAAGAAATCTCTCGTTTACTATAGAGGCAGTGCCGGTAAGGGCACCAAAACTGATTGGATGATGCATGAGTTTCGGCTTCCACCAGCTTCTAAACACATAAACAATAATGCCATGGATCATGACCTTCCCCAACAAGAACAAACTGCAGTAAGATTCATCATGATCTCTCTTTTTCCTTCTGCTCATTCTTAAATCTTTATTATTAAGAGTACTTAACATATAGGACGCATAGAACAATAAGTGTCACATTCAAAGGCTAATTTGTTCCAATAACGGTTTAACCTTTTGTGCAAATGTTCAATTTAATTAAGGCTCAATCTTTCAATTAATTAGGTAAATCTTGGTCTAAAGTTCCAATTTCGGCTCAAATAAGAGCATGTAATTAATAATCACTGAGATATCGACACATGACACTGGAAAATGGCCGGTTCCCATGTGACCCTTATAACTTATTTTAGCTGAAATAGGAATGTCAATTGAAAGGTTGGACCCTAATCAGGACATTAAGCCCTAATTTGAACATTTAGCCCACATTCAATTTGAAACCTTAAATATATGTATGTATTAAAATTTGGCAATATTTTGTGTCACGTCTTAATTTGATGATAACTCCTATAAATTAATTCGAGTTAATGGGATTATTTCTCAAAGCATATTATAAAATGGCATAAATATCACTTTGCACCCTTAAGCCTTAAGTTTATTCGGATTGGCACTTTGCATCCAATTTTTTTATTTTAACCAAAACGCATCCTAAAGTTTTATTTTTATGCCACTTTGCACCCTCTGTCTGGTAGGACAAACGGATCAGTCACGGCGTCCAACGTGGCATGCCACGTAGACAAAAAATGACACGTCGCACGTATCCTTTTGTGCACGTGGCATGCCACGTGTCACTTTTTGAAACACATGGCATGCCACGTGTCACTTTTGGGTACACATGGCGTGATACGTGTCACTTTTTGATACACGTGGCGTGCCACATGTCGCTTTTTTGTACACGTGACGTGCCATATGTCGCTTTTTGGTACACGTGGCATGCCACGGCGGACACCGTGATAGAGTCGTTTGTCATACCGTGACGGAGGGTGCAAAGTGGCACAAAAATAAAACTTTAGGGTGCATTTTGATCAAAATAAAAAAGTTGGGTGCAAAGTGACAGTTCGTACAAACTTAAGGATGCAAAGTGGCATTTATGTCATTATAAAATAATATTTGATGTGGTTTTGGACTTTTGGTTGCCAAATTGATGAATTTAGCGAGAAGATGACTTGGTTGTGTAGGTCAAATTGTTTGTATGTATTCATACAACTAAAATCGGGCTAGTTGCCAGATAAGGAATTAAAAGAGTATTGAAATGAAAGTAAAGACAATTTGGTGGATTCTAGAGTGTAAGACTAAGTCTAAAGTTCTTAATTAAACTTGTGTTGGGTGCGTGCAGGAAGTGTGGACACTTTGTCGAATTTTCAAACGAATCCCATCCAACCACAAGAAGTACGCAGCTGCAGCTGCCAAGAAAGACACCACAATCAAACCAAATCTGGGAGATTGCAGTCTCGACGACTCTGAAAACAGCATTAATAATGACCCATTGATCATCACTAATTTTTGTGACAATATTTTCAGACCAAATAATATCATGGACCGCCAAGTTGATGATGCCACAAACTTCTTGTATTTAGGTCCATGGAGGACGAATTCTATAGCACATCAACATCAACATCAACATCAAGCAGTTAATCCATTTGTTGCAGCAGCTGCTTCGAACAATTACCCAGCCAGCTTTTGGAATCCAAATGGCGAAATCGATATGTTTAGAAATGGGAATTGGGATGAGTTGAAATCCGTGGTTGAGTTAGCCATGGAACCATATCCCCATGTCTTCGAATGATTGTGTACAAATATACCCATATAAGAAAAGCATGCATGCATATGGCCGCAGGGCAACTGATCTAGAATCTAATAGTAATAAGCAAACAGAAGAAGCAGAATTCAAGGGGACGATCCATCGAGAGAGAGAATGTGTTTTGAGCATAATCTTGATTTTCTGGACACAGGTTTTTTTGGATTAATTTATTATTTATATACTCAGTTTGTAGAGAAAATAGAACTTATGAACATATGTACTTAGTTAGGTAGATTTACTAGGATGATATTGATATTACTTGCAAAACTTTGGTTATTTAGTTTGGTTGATCTTGAAATTTTTTTTGTACGCCATTTTGGATAGTATAATATATTGGCTTCTTCATGGTATTAATTAATAATGCAGTCATTTTTATTTCTTTTTTAAACACTTGTGAATGAATGAAATGTTTATATATAAGAGAGTCTTTTCTTCCCCCAGGATTGCTCCATTAAAATGTGTAAAATTATAATAGACCACCATGGACAAACTTAATTGCAGAGTTGACAGACTTTATTTGTGCTGAGGCTGTTCTGCATGCAGCGACTTTAAAAAGAGGCTAAAATTGTCAAGTTAAGAAGAGCTGTGAGATTCATTACTCTTGACCAAAGAACTAATACCAGAGTAGAGCTTTCTTGATGCTGAAGGCAAGAAACTTGAAGCTTATTTCTGAAGTAAGATCTCTTTCATTATATATTATGTAAAATGTTTTGTCAGAGTTCCTGGTATCACCTCATCATCATGTTCATTCTTGCTCTGTTGAATGCACTAGCACACACTTAATTGTGACATTAGGATTAATATTAAATTATCAATGGCCAGCTCTCAAATCCCAAAAGACTTAACTTTTTAATTTGTACTTTTGCTAGACTTCAGCTTAATTTCCTGTAAATATAGGAAATAGTTATGGCAGCAGATCATTAACCACTTCATTTGGTTGTTGAATCCTGATGAAATTCAAGAAAAATGATTCCATGGATGCCTCAATGTTCTTAATCCCCATGGCAACTAATTTGGTCAATAACTGGCATATACATATGTGTCTATATATATATATATATATATGCATCTAAATTTATGCAAATCTGCAGAGTTCATTATAGAATTCATACAAAGAACAATATCTCTCTAGTTATAAGAAATTAATGGTTCTGCATTTTTTGAAATCCAATATTTCATACTTTTAACTTCCAGTATCATGGGACAACAACTTTCTGTTGTAAAATATAGAAAAGAAACAGAGAAATTATGAGAACAGAGAACGCTTTGAGGCGTACAAATAAGATCACTTTCTTAGAGGATTTATTCCTCTAGAATACAACAAAGCAAAGACTCTCTGATTAGTTTATTCCTCCAAGATACAACAAAACAAAGACTCTCCGAAAGTATTCCTCCAGGACAAAAAAAAGCAAAGACTCTCCTATTAGAATTGCAAAAAAGCAAACACTCTCCGATTAGAATTGCAAAACTAGTTATGGCAAGAGCAGAGCAGTTTAAATAGAATTGAACAGAATTGAACATTGAACAGTTACATCTTAATCCCAAAAGTTAGCCTCAGGTGCCCCAAGTGCTTTCATCAAATCAAAGACTTTAAAATTATTTCTATGATAATCCTAAAGGACTATTAAGGAGTCCATAGGATTTGGCCCAACCTACTTGACATTGCTCAACCACTAAAGAGCAGACACAAGCTCTATTTAAACTACCAAAGCTTCTTTTCTCCCGTCAATGTGGGACTAACTCCACATCTAAAACTACCAACACTTTCTATAGAACGAACTAGCTAGCTTTGAGCCTCTTATTTCCTCAGATTCACAAGAAATTAAATATTTGACAAAAAAAAAACATTTGAATTGCAAGAATCAGATTGAAAAGTATCTATATGATGTATAGAAAAGCATGAGTTGCAATTGACAAATTTTTGTATTTGCGGATACATGAGGCAAGAAGTTGTGAATTCTAATTTGTTTGGCCAGTACTTAAAAAACCAGCGGCAGTCTCCCAATTAATGCATGATAAGGTTTCTTAATTTTAACTAGAATACTAGTTTAATTATAAGTAGGGTTTTTAACTAAATTTTCTTATCATAGGCTGGCAAAAGATAATGCTTGATAATCAAGCACCTTACACATATAAGTTATAAAAAGAAAGGAACCTGCAAAGAAAGTAATTAGAAATTAGTAACCCTAGCTAGTACCACTATATATAGATAGAGAAGTGCATTAGGGTAATCAAAAGAATATTATTATTATCTTTAATTTACAAAGTCGTAGCAAAGAAAACACAAAACAATGTCTGTACCTATAGGGTTTCGCTTCCATCCCACAAAGGAAGAAGTCATCATCTCCTACCTTGGACCAGCCATCCATGGAGACCCTTTGCCTGCTGATGACGTTTTGCTGAAGATTGACATCTATGGTGAGAAAAGAGAGCCCTGGAACCTGTTCGACAAAGACTCAGAATCTTCCTTCTGGGTTTTCACTAAGTTGAAGAAGAGGAATGCATCGATGATTGATCGCGTTGCCGGCTGTGGAAGTTGGGTGAATCAAAACTTCCATGAGATAAGGAATTCTGATGATGGTAAGCTGCTAGGGTTTGACAAGTACTTTAGGTTCGAATGCAAGAAATTTGGTGGAAAGTCAAAGCGTGGCAATATTAATGGGAATTGGACTATGCATGAATATTCATTAGCCGATAAGGGTTTGAGTGATTACGTAATCTGTGAGATTAAGAATAAGGATGCTGTTGATGGAAAAGCCAGGAAGCGTGCTGCAAATATTGATGATCATGTTAATTATGGAGGAATATTGTCGGCTACGAAGAAAGTATGTGTTGATCATGCGTTGGATGCAAGTAACACTTCTAATCTGAATTTTGGAGAATTTGTTCATCAAGATCAATATCAGAATCAAATCATGGATCATTGGAGTCAGAGGAATAGTTGCAGTCCCCAGCAAGGAAATTATACAGACGCAAAGCTTGACCAACCTAATAAGGATAGCTCTAGCCCTGTGGAGTTTGCTAATAATGGTTCTGTTTGCTCTGATTTGATCAATGGCAATGAGTTGAAGTCCTTCGCATCTGAACTCGAAGCCATTCTGTCCATTCCAGCTACAAGCTTTGTTGACCAAACTATGATCAGAAACTGCAACCCTCTTCAAGCAAGTAATTTCAATGACAATCAGTTGGAGTCCTTCGTTTCTGAACTCGAAGATCTACTGTCGGTTCCTGATGAATGCAACATTGGAAGCAGTATTTGTGCAGTGAATTCTGGATTTGGAGATCAGGAAAATCAGAATCCAAATTTGGTTGACGACGAGACAATGATCGGAATCTGCAACCCTTTTCTGTTCTAGGATGTTTTTACAACTTTTAAGTGTACATGATTAACTTGTTCAGTTTAATATAAAAGTTACATTAGTATTCCTAATCTTGATGCGTATATATCTATTGAATGCTTTATGATTTTGATACCAATTCTGCAAATTTGAGTTGAATAGTTACTGTTTTGTATATGAATATCTTCATTTCATTTTTCCAAAGTTTGTGACAAATAAAATGTTTTAAATTATCAAAATTTAAATCAAATATTTGTATAAGAATAGGATTTCCCTACAACAGCTGCAGCACAAACCTCTGCTACAAATATATACATGGTCTTTCATTCTCTCTAGATCTCTGTCGACAATCAAGACATGGCTCCATTATTATTTTTTTTATTTCAGAAGGCTCACTTATATTCAAAGTATAGTTAGCATCCTCAAGAGAAAACAAATGACATTTCACATCCCACAACAACATCAAATAGCTTGTTGGTAAAATTATGGAATTGAAAGGGATGGGGGAGAGAGGGAAGAAAATGGAAAGTATATGAAGAATCTTTACATTTCTCCTGTAAGTGACCTTGATTTCCCTACAAATTAACTGTATATATATATATATATATATATTTGGCATACTTTCTCAAGGCTGGTGGAAAGAGTTTGATCCTTGCTCATGGTGGTTATTGACCGCCGGGCTAACAACAGGAATATCAAGGCTGCTTCCATCTGTCTCTGGCGCTATCTCTCTTACATCAGCTATTCTTGCCTCTGTTGCCTGAATATCACTCCATTCACCATCGCCAACTGGTTGGATGTTTTGATCTACTGCCATGTGAACTACACTCTCAGCAGGTACAGGGACTGCTCTAGAAACACTAAGACAAGCTTTGTCTATGTTCTCTGATAAGTCAACATCCTTTGTCTCGGGTAAACTGTCACTAGTATTTGAGGACTCAGTCTTCTCCTCCTCAACAATTTGCTTCGTGTCACTCTGCTGTCTGTGCATGAAAATAGGCAACAAATAATTGTACCTCAACATGACTAACCAATTAATAATTGCTAGAGTGCAAAAACCGCAGTAAAAAGCCTTGTCGACCAGAAACAAGTCAAATCAAAATTAAACTTAACTAACTGAATTATTGTATTAACTTGCATATTCTGAATAACTTACAGAAGCCACTACTATATATAGAAAGTGGCGGTATCAACCAAAAGGGAGAGAGTAGTTTGTGTTACCTTTTAAAATAACTAGTCTTCACTTCCACGTGCGTTGCACGTGACTCGTCGTGTTTAAATTAAAAGAAAATTAAAATAATAATTGAAATTAATTATAAGTAAAGTTGTCAAAACCTAATTCAAACTCGATAAAACGCATAACAGGGGCAATCTGATTTGATCAGAGAAAGTAAACAACTCGAGTTATTTGTCCTATCCAGACCTGACAAACCTGTAACCCTAATGACCCGAGAAGTTAACCGGATGACCCATGAATATTATAAACTAAAATTATATTTTATTCAATAAAATCCACATTGTTATAATTTAACCATTCTAAATTATCATTTATTCAATACAATTTATATTATTGTTATAATTTTACCTATTATGATTAAATTAAATTTGCTAAACTTCACTATATGAACAATTATTATACATGAATAAATACTAAATTAGTTATATGAATAATTTATGATAAATTTATAATTAGTAATTTGATTTTTTAGATAATGAATAAATATTAATAATTAATTAGTAAATATTTTTTGACAATTTTTTTATTAGGAAAGAACATAAATTTTTCTAAAAAAAAACATAAATTTAGATATTATATAACTAATATATATTTGAACACATATCCCACTTCATAATTAATTATGAATTTTATGTTCAAAATTATTATTATATAAAGGGATATATGTCAACTCTTTAACCCCGTATATGCAGTTTACTAACACTTCACCGATAGTGGATTGTAAAATAACTTTAATAATAAAGGTATTAAATAAATTTTAGAATTAAACATTAAAAAATTCAAGACTGACCCAATTGATCTGAGTCCTAGATTCAGAAAACCCAAAACCCGAATGACCTAGAACCCGAGTGACTTGAGGCCAAAACCCGAACCCGCCTGACCCTAAACACAGCAAACCCGAGACTCGAATGACCTGAACCTAGATGAGCGGAACCCGAATGACCCAAGAAAATTACCTGACTATGAACCCAAGACCCGTCCACCCCACTTGATTGACTCTTTTTCTTTTCTTTTTTTTTTGGCGTTAACTCCTCTAACTTTATAAGTTAAAGGAAATAATTGTATGTTACTCTTCTTTTTATTTTTAAAAACTTTAAATTCTTGTTAGACATTCCAATACATTAAATTACCAATACACACTTCAAAAATAGAAAAATGTCAAATCACAATAATTAAATTTTAAATAAATTTTAACTTAATTAGTTTTTTTTTTTAAATATGAATAATTATGCAACTTATTTTATCTTTTAAACTTGATAATAATACTTTTATTAGTTTATATTATAATTGAAATGAGTCCAAACCTATCAAAAAGTCTCCAATTTTTTAAAATTAAAATGGTAAAAATAAAATATTTAAAAACTATTGAATTTAATTAAATAAAAATATAGTTTTTAGTAGAATAACTGTAAAAGTTTATTTCTAAAAAAATTGTGAAATTTAAACAATTTCATTTATGAAATATTTTTAAAAATTTTAATATATCTAAATTTTTTTAATTAAATTAGTAAAATGGTAAAAATAAAATAGGTATAAATATTAGATTTAATTAAATAAAAATGGAGCTTTTAGTTGAGTAAAACTATAAAAGTATATTTAAAAGATTCTAATATATATAAGTTTTTCAATTAAAAATTTAAAATAGTAAAATGGTAAAAATTAAATAGTTATAAGGATATTAGATTTAATTAAATAAAAATAGAGTTTTTAGTTGAGTAAAACTATAAAAGTTTATTTCTCAAAAAAAACTATAAAAATTTAAAACAATGGTATTTAAGAAATATATTCAAAAAATAAGGGTATAATAGGCGATTCAAAAGTTTTACAAGAGTATGTACTTTTTAATATAGTATAGATTTAATTGGCACTTTTCTCTTTTACCTATGATTTTTTGTCCTGGATTTCTATTTCTCGATTGGATAGGGGAGAGGCAGGAAGGTGTATGAAGGCACACGGTTTTTGGCACTCCCAAAAGCTCAAATCAGATTTCTATCCAAACATCCCCACTGTAACACAAAGGACTCTGCATCCTCAAGTAGGATAACTAGGTATGTATATCAATATATTAACCCCCCTTAATTATTTTTAGAACCTTTTTTGAAGGTGCAGAACACATATTAGTTTATGCAGTATATGACTTGCAAGCAAAGCCACAGTTGCAAGGGTTGCAAAATGTGTAAAAGAAGGATGAATACTAATCATATACTAATTTAAAATACAGAAGGTCAAACCTTTGTAGATGTGCCTGTAACGCATTGACATATGCAAGAAGATCTTGCTTTTCCTTCACAGCAGCTGCCTCTCTCTCTGTTGCTTCTTTTATTCTTGCTTCAGCATCTGCTTCTGTAACTCTGACCTTCTCTTCTGCTCTGACCACTGCTGCTTCTAAAATCACAACACGCTCTCGAGCTTTTGCAAGCTCAGTACGCCACATATGTGCCTCCTGCAAAGCAGAGTCTCTCTGCTTAACTAATTGATCTCTTTCTTTACTAATGGCACCAAGCTTTTCTTCAGACTCCCTCAGCTACAAACAGCAACAAAAAGCTTCTATTAAACAATTATGGCATTATAATTCATAATATGTATTACACAGGAATCTTGTAGCCCCAATTGACGATGGTCAAGACGATTGAAAGTGGCGTCTTAAAAAGCGAGAAGCTGCATTAGTGAGTAGATGAATGATTTCATAAAGGAAGATGGCATGGGACGAAGGGCAAATCATAGGATTCTTGGATAACAATTCTTTGAAGTCATCACCCATCACATTACATGCTAGAAATAAGATTCGAGTTACACAATATTCAAGTTCAGCCATACCTTTAACATGAATGCTTCTTTTTGTTTTTCGGAATCTTTTGCTAAGCGCTCAATTTCTGCACAAACAATTCTCCTTTGTTCATCCATAGTATGAGCTGCAGATGCAGCAGATTCAGCAGCTTCAGCAGTCTCAGAAAGTTTCTCTGCTATCTCTCTTATTGTTGAATCACGAGCACGAAGCTCTCTAGCCAAATTCTGCAATTCCTCATCTTTGACCCTTAGTGTCTCCTGCAAGATTTAGCTACCACTCAGAAAACTGAATCTAGTGGAACAAATGCCTTTAATTGACCAAGCACTCATAGCAAAAGGAAAAACAGTTAACTAATATCTTTTCTTTATTTTCAATACCTACCAGAAAAAGAGGGAAAAAAAATAATTGCAGGCAAATCATAGGGAAATTTTTGATGGTTCTGAATATGTCCCAGACAGGCTAGGAAAGGATCAATGTGAAGTAGTTTCATGTATCTAGAAAGAAACAAAAGGGAAAAATGTTGACTAACAATATCGAGGTCATGAGATGAATTATCAAGGTATTGATATCTCAACATTCTCCACATCGTTCTGAATGTATGGCTCTAAACTGATTGGAACAGAAACAGAATTCATGCAATGGAACCCAACCAGCCTGGTGCCGGGTTGAGGAGGTGAATTGTAGAACTACCAGGTGAAGAAGGAATGATGGGAAAGACAGTAATTACAGAACCTAGATTAGCGGTTGAAGCAAAACCAAAAAACGAGATTTCGAAGAAATATAGGCATATAGTCTCTGATATTGGAATAAATTAGGTTCAAAAGAATGTTTTCAGGCAAATTGTCAACTCAATGCTATATAGCGGGTAACAACATTTCTAACGTATTAGCATAGTGGACAGAAAGTTCACTATTTCAAGTACAAAATTACACTTTCACACCAGCAACAATACACCATGTTAACATTTTAAGTATACTATAAATAAGTTATGTGAATAAAGGCTCCAACCTCAAGGAAGTAGAGGACATGTATGTTCAAATAACTCAAAAGTACAACCCACAAGCACAAGAGATTGAAAGGAGAAACAGTTCATAGTATACCTTCATAATTGTAAGATCATCCATTGGACCATCAGTGGGTTTATTAGTGATCACTCCTAAGGCATTTCTTAAAGAGATCTGCATTGCTGCTTCAATTTCTTTAGAACATTCCCTGGCTGTTGAATTGGCAGCAGCAACTACTGTTGCAACTGTACCGAATTTTGCAGAACCATTCCCACTTAAGGTATTCACAGCCTCTTTGTGGGCCTTTAGAACCAACTGTGTTGCACTGATTTTTGGAAAGGACAAAAAATTAGCAACAGGAAAAATGGATAATATCAACAATGCATATAACAATGAATTGCAATGAGAATTCTGTGAATTATATCGTACTCCAAAGAGGTAAATATACTCTCCAGACCACAAGATAAGGTAACAGAAATATTGTTTATTCATTTCTACAAGAAAACCGTGATGTTTATTCATCCAAACATATTGTTTCATTTAATAAATCAAGCAATGTCCACACTGAATGAAGATTTAAATCCATGCATCTAGTGAATGTGATATTCTTCAAGCAATGTCTTCCTCTGAAAATGGATATTCTTCATTCAGTGTAGACATTGCTTGATTTATTAAAAAGTGAATGTGAGAAAGACAAAAGAGTTAAGAGTAGATCATTTACATATATTGTCAAGATTTATCGGCATTTTCATCATTCACATATGATTATTGTAAGTCTGTTTCCATTTGCCTAAGTTCTTATATGTGATCTTGTGCGAGTTCACATCCATAAAGTTGTTCAGCAATAGGAAGATTGATAAGAATCTTGTGTATTAGAGAGAACACCTGTAACTTGGTAACAATTATGGTTCAAATTTTTGGAGCAATTATCATATAGGCAAGCTCAAATTGGGTTCTGCTAAGAGGAATCCATCACCTTAGCAGCTTAAACATGTGATATAGTGTAGCACATCTTAAAAAGGTAACTTACTGTAAAGTTGATACCCAAGCTCTAGCGGCACCAGGAGTCTCTGAACATAGAAAGTACTCCTTTTTCTGGGGAGTCCCAATATCTAAGTGGCTTAGTTAAGAAGCATCAAACTCTGAAAACACATCTTTTCCACATAAACATAACCAAAAAGATCAAAAGTTCAAAACTTTCAATATATATTTAGAAATTTTCGGATACAGATACAGCAGCCATCATACTTTGGAAGTCCACTGCAGTGAACAAACAACACAAAATGTTAATAATAATGCCCACCCAAGGATTCCAGTCATAGCCAAGAATCAGCCAACCAAATGAGGAATAAGAAATTCATCATACTGAAAGTTAACCGGAGATATGGCAATGGTGCTGTTTTCATCAAATGTAATGCTTCCCTTAACACCTGGCTCATTCCTCCTAGTCCTAAATCCAGCAAGCAGAATATCTAGTTTAAATGTCAATCTTTAAACGGCAAAAAAGGCCAGCAAATGAAGAATAACTCATAAAAATAAACTTACTTATATTCCATCTTCCCTGTTGTGGGGTCTAATATCACCCACCGTTCGTTCCATTTCCTCAACTGTTAAACCAACATTAATACATACACTGAATTACCAAATCGATTGAAAAGTTTTTAGAAACTAAAACTATCAAAGATATAAATGATAATAAAAATCGAAAATTCAGCTGAAATTACTACTGTAAAAGCTAAAAAATTAAAGAAAGGAAACAAAAAAGGGAAAGATCGTACGGTCTCAGATCGCTTGAGAAGTGGACCTTGAAGCAAGTTCCTTCCAGAGCCAGAAGCCAGCTGCCGTTTGATCTTTTCCAAACTGTTCTCCGTAGCATCCCTAGCTCCCTGTTGCTACTCAAAATTAGACCAAAAAAAAATTTCAAATAATAATAAAAATAGAGTCAAGAGAAAGAGGAAGAAGAAAAGGAAATTACCGCAGAAGCACCATTGGAGGCCATGAGAGATCAAATCGAAGGGAGAAAAAGCTTTAAGCCTTCAGCAGTGTGACAAAGAAGAATCAAATGAAACAGATTTTAATTCGGGGAAACATTGCGTTGATTCGATTTTTGTAATTTTCTTTTGCTTTCCTTTTTCTAATTTAATTAATTATTATTAATTTATCAGTTTAGTTGGGCTGGTAGGTTGCTGTTTGTTTTGCATAGACTAGTAGTTAGACGATGCAATTTTCCTTTCTTTCCCAAGCCCAACATTTCGTTCGTTGGACGTTGGTAATTAAATTTCTCCTAGGGATGTCAATTTCCCCCGTCCCCGGTGGGGAACCCGATTCCCCGTCCCGACGGATAGGGGATGGGGAGTTAATTTGGGGAACGGGGACGGGGATGGGGAATCATTCCCCGTCAGGATTGGGGATGGGAATGGGGAATGCCCTCCCCGCCCTGCCCCGTCCCCGAAATATATTTTTTTTAATTATTTACATATAATATATATGTGTAAGTTAGAATTACTAGAGATATATAGGTATATATATTGCACTAAAACTTAGCGCATATATATATATATATAGGGTAATTATTTGATACACCGGCGGTGTAAATTTTGGACTCCACAAGCGGGTTGTGAAATTGACACATGTCCATTTTTTTAATTAATTAAGTTTTAAATATTTTTTACTCAAAAAAGTTTTAAATATTTCAATCTAGTTCCTAAAAGACACATGTCACCCTTCAAGACCCGCTTGTGTAGTCTGCTAAACTCCACCGCCGGTGTATTATATAATTTGCCATATATATATATATATAT